>MU005606.1:146176-222831 GCA_010405425.1 Lentithecium fluviatile CBS 122367 | reverse complement strand
TCCTTTCAGTGCTCGCCGGTGCATCGCTTCAGCCTCTTCGTACTTGCCCTGCCTCTCCAACACCGACCCAAGCTGGCTGACGCTGGTGAGCGTGTCTGGGTGCTCTGGCCCAAGTGCCTTCCCTCTTACTTCCACGCACATTCGACCGACCTTCTCTGCTGCCTTGTACTCGCCCCTGAGCAGTAGATACCATTCGGCCCTTAGACTGATCTCTGCCTGCTTCAACACGTCCTCCTCATCGCCCGCTACATGGCCGGAGGCCTCGGTCGCGTGGGGAAGGAGTACCTGACAATCTGCCCAAGTCTTGTAGTCTCCGCTCGGGAATGCCGCCGCTAGAACTCCTATTGACTGCTTGACCCACCTGCTCAAAAGTTTCTCCGCCTCAAGCCACGTCCTCATCGACAGCTGCACGAGACGGTGCATCCCAAATGACTGCTCTCCCATCTCTGCCCTCACGAGCGAGAAGCTTAGCAATGGAGCTAGAGCATCCTCAAAGTCTAGTTGACTAGCGTTCTGCCGTAGCAAAGACGCGGGAATCCCCTGCCTATCGAACATGCTCATCAGTGCAAGCAGATCCGCCGCTGGCTGCTCCGTCCTCTGGATCTGCGTGAACGAGATCTGCCATGTCGTAATCACCGGATGCCGGATGCTGTGGTCGCGTCGGAGGTCTTGTAAGCCCTTCTTGCCCAGGAGGCGCACCTGGTTTGCCTCGCTCTCGCGGAACAGTTTGAGGTAGCCCGACATGGTCGTCATAGGCGCTCTAGTCTTGATGTACGCTGCGGCCTGGGTGACCGCGAGAGGGATGCGCTCCAGAGCCTGGACAAGCGCCTTTGCGTCCGCTTCGCCGGATTCGTCGAACGGCACTCTGGTCTTGAGCAGCGCGAGCGCATCCTCTTCTTCCATCGGCTCTACCTGGACGATGCTTCCGTGCGTCCCCAGAAGATTAGCGGCCGCAACCTTGTTCCTAGACGTGATGAGGATCGTTCCGTTCGGCGTTTGAGGGAGGAAGCTTTCGAGTGACCTTCTGCGGCTCGTAATGTCGCCCATCTGCGCAGTGCCGGCGGTATCTTCGTCCCTGCCAAAGAAAACGGCATCGTCGTCGGCGTTGTCGAGGATCATCAGCCACCGCCCATGCTTCCTCTCCGACAGCCATGCGCATACGAGCTGCAAGACATCTACCTTCGGGTCTTCTCGCCCAGGAAGTGGAATGCTGTCGGCAACCTCTCTGTAACCTTGCTCAAACCGGGTACGATTGCTCGCGTGGATCCAGGCCACCGTAGTGTGCGGCTCTGCTTGTTGAACTCGGTATGCGTACTCGATTGCGATCTGCGACTTCCTAGCAATGCATTAGGCAGCGGTCCCAAAAGAACGCCACAGCACACTGCTTACCCTATGCCGCCCAACCCAACGAGAGCGAGGCGGGTGTGGTTGCACGAGGCTGCCCGTTTCTCGCTGATCTCAGCGATAACATCTTCTCTGCCAACAAACATGTTATCCCTTGGAAAGGGAACCATAAAGAAGGCATTCGGTGCTAGTAGCCCATATTAATAAGCTTCCTATACTGCTGCACTCTATATTCTACGAAATTACGTACAAGAAACCCCTGCTCCATTGGCGGGTGCTATTCCTTGGTCCTCCAGCTCCTGTTGGATGAAGCTTCTGAGAACGCCACAGACAGCACGGTATCCCTGGTCGTCTTTACTGCTGTATCTAGCCATCTGCATGTGGTTTGCATCAATGCTCTCGACCGTCTCTAGAGTGCGGGGAAGATCAAGCTTCGACGAGAAGTCGTCCACAACCTGCATTTGTTAGCGTTAGATAAGTAGATCAGCATATATATTTCACAGCGTTCGTGAACAACATGCCTTTTCGTCTAGACCCTTCATACCAGAAACACCCCGTGCCTCCTGAAAGGAATGGATCTTGATCCCGCCTTTAAACACAATTGTCTTGAACTCCTCGTGGATGTTGTCAAGCACCTCACTGTTTACCTCCAGGGCTTCGAGCACCTTTTTGTTCGAGTCTTGGAGGGCGAGAAGGGCCATATTCGACGCGATCTGGCCCCAGCTGGCGTATGCGCTCCCGCGGTGCGGCGTCCCGAGGAAGGCGATGAGCTTCGTCCGTCCGCAGATGCTCTCTGATCGATGAATGGCCTGCATCATGTATAAGCAGTGATTGATATGCCCAGGGTTCATGGAGACAGTACGTCTTTGACAATTATGCCCCCGAGACTGTGCACCACGAATGCGATCGGTTGCTGCGAGGCCGTTAGAACTGTCCTAAGTTAACACACTGTCCTTATCGTACATTATTGTCAATCTCCCTTTCTAGTCTGACTGACAGATCCCGGCCATGCTGGGAAATACTGTTCTGGTTGTTTGCCTGGAAGAGGCCGCCGATAACATCCGCATTGTACCCGTACGTCCATACTCTGGCCTGAGGAATGTCCAATGCGAGGTACTGCTCTGGCCAGAAGACGCTGGACAAGGATGACGAGGAAGCATGTGCTTGTTCCGTGCTCGTTGGGTGGGACGCGGCCCCTCGTCGCTGGAACCACGACTTGACATTCCTGTGCTTCTTGGTCGTGTCCCTGCGGCGCTCGCTGGTCCTGCCTGGCGTAGCTTCCCAGGTCCCTCGAGGATGACCGCGAAGGCCGTGGACGAAGATTATGCTGCGGACAGTCAGCGAGCGCACTGAAAGGCATGCAGCGCTGTCCGTCTCACTTCAAGCTGAACTGGTCATCGCTCGCGTCTCCGCCCGACAGCTTTGTGAGGCCATGGCGGTGGATGATTGCCATGTGGTGCGCGGGCCTGGGAGATTATCGCTCGTTTCGAGTGGAGGGAGGACGCGGTTTGTGGGCTTCGCAGCGTGCGGGCGTTGCAGACATGCAGACCACAGAAGAGAACATGTCGCAGGGGCGGCGTAGTGCAGAGAGTGCAGCTCGACCTCAGCCTCGTGCTGGCTGATGGGCGTGGGGTGGACCCTAGCGCCTGCGGATCGTCGCGCGCACGGGGCCGCCCTTGCTACCTGCCTGCAAAGTTTCAAGACCCATGTCCACTTCCTGTTTACCCTAACAGTTTAAGCTACAACGCAACAATAGAGAGGATATCCGAGAGGACCAATCTTGCAAACGGGGAATGGAAACAACTCGCGTGGCGGCCCCTTGCGCGCGACGATCCGCAGGCGGCATGCTTCTACAAACATGTGTTTAAATGCAGACACTGGTCCTTGGTGGCCAGCATCCGGACACAAAGTCGTTCCTGGAAACTTCGAAGTGGGTTATGGAGAACATGGAATCAGGGAATTAATGCTGCTTTAAGTGTAGAATACTGGGCTAGTACAGATTTAGGATAAGTAGAATTGTGCGTGAGCATGAATACAAGTGATGGTGCAGTCATAAAACCATGTGGAGCTAGATGTTGCCACCGCGCGCAAGGAGGATGGCCGACCCGCTCTGATACAGACCTTGTGGGGTGGCGAATTCTGTAAGAGGTGAGTTGGCGTCTGGAGGCATGGCTAAGGTTGAGTTGGATCGCAAGGCTGCGGGACTCAGCCTGCTCGCCAAGTCTCCGCACAGCCATCGTCAGTAAGTTACCCCAGTATGATTATGTAAGACGTGCGGGGTTATTTTGTACTAGCTGGATTAGAAACTGTTCTTATTAAAGTACTAACTAGAGTAGCAACCTTACATAAATTTGCGCGCGACAGCAGACGCAAGGCTAATAATAACTATATAGTATTACAGTAAGGTATTTAGGCTTAGGCAACATTGTTATAAGTATTATAGAATAGATAGGCCCTTATAGAAGGAATTCATTTTGTTAAAGAATAAGAGTCTCTGCATATTAGGCGCGATGGCGATAATGTGTAAGGTAATTTTTAACTAGAAGGGGTTTTAAATACTTAAAAGTAGCTATAGTACACGATTAAAATAGAATTATACTAAATATCTATGTGTGCGCATAGCTATAATTAGTCGCTCGAAGTAAAAGTACCCCTTTGTATTTTGCGGCATGGTGGGATTTGCGCGACTCTAGGACGGACGTTACGTCTAACTCTAGTTTCGTATTGAGTTATGTGAAGCCAAGGGTTGGAGGGCCACTCTAGCCGAGTCTCCGCGTTTTACAACGCTCTGACGTCACATCTGCATCGCTTAACAGTCTGCAAAAATTTCACTTTCTCGATGATTCCGAGGTTTTCAGGGAATGTAGATAGCTAACTTAATCCTCGGCGACCAGAACTGCTCGATGCTTCCTAGCTCTCTCCGATACTACGCTTGCATCGCACTCAAACTCGACCCATGTTAGGTGCATGCGGGCGCCGTGATGCGCCTTTTGAATCGCCTGTTATTAACTACTTCTCTGTTATCGACAGCACATAGCCGTGTATATTTTTAAGGCCTAAGGGACTCAATTTTAAAATCGCTCTACACACAATACTTCCATACCTGCTAGAGAAGTTAAAATATCACCAGTCGAACTTTCCATACTCGGCACTCCTCCAGTTACACATCTCTCGCAATTCAGATTCGCTCCCATATAGCACAGTAACGAAGACCCTATCAGATATGAGATCTGGCTCCGAATGCACAGGACTATCATCACGTCCCCAGCTAAATCGAACGACTTCGCCGTCTCCAACTCGAACCCGAATCGCATCTTTGAACTCATCTGCCAGCCAGTGACGCAACGTACTGTATGCCTGGTCCTTATTTTCTTCTGTGGGCTCTGGACCATGTGTCTTCCGCCACCAATAGTGCTGTGTTTCTCCTCTGTGGTATGTGCTGAAGACATGCGCATTGGGTTGTAGCATGAGAGTAGTTGGACCAAGTAAAGTGAGTGCATACTTGCTCCTCACAACCTCTTTGCGCCCTTCATCGTAGGGAAACATGCGGCCATCTTGATGCCATCTTGGGATTTCAAACTCATAAGTTGGCTTTGTGACACGGATTGTGAGCCAGCAAGCCGTCTTCTCCTCAGCTGCGCCAATACAGTCATTGTGCGTAGCAAGTATGAAAGAATTAATGGTAGATGCCGCCTCTTGCTCAACCGCGTCGGTGATGGTAGCAAGGAATTTCGATGCCTCGGAGGTAAGCAAAGACTGAACCGGGCCGTAATAATTGAATGTTGATGTCCGTGTCGCACATGTGACACGTGGAATTGCGACAGGTATCGGAAGAATCGCACACGGCGGTTGATGAGGCATTTTAGAAACGTTGGGATACGCTTTAGGCGTCGTGAAGAGTATTACGACCGTGTCGATTGCTACTCGGGGCAGGAATGCAAATGATGAGGGGTTCGTTTTGTGATGCGATTTTGGAAAATGTTTAAGATGGAAAATCACAACCGTACGTTGTGGGAGGACAATGCGTGGTAGCGTCGCGAAAAGTACTTGTGAAAAAATGTTATGGGCAGAGGCCGTCTTTGTGTCTGCGATAGATGGGAGTGAAGGGTTGATTGTTTAGTTGAATCCTGCTCAATTTTGGCCGTTTTCTCGCGCTTATACCTAGATTGGCAGACTTGGCAGAGAGCTGACCCGCCCTGGATCTTTAATGTGCCTGCCGGCCTTGCATGCATCTCATGCGCAAACACCCGCAGTGTTAATAAAAACTTCTTAGCACTGTAGTAAGGCCTGTAGGCTTTGGACAGAACCTTTCTGTAGCTCTTTATAGCGGCAGTAGCTCAATGGTGGTGCAGTGGTGAGGAAAGTTTGTTCCGTCATAAAAGAAGGCTCAAAGATAAGATCACAGCTGATACGAAGTTGCATGAAGAGTTCGTGGTGTTTTAAGTATATATTCTGGAAGGAAGTGCACAAAGAAAAACTTTGACAGAAAGAGAGTAGGAAACAAAAAGGTAGGAAAAAAAACATACAACAGCGGGGATTCGCTAGTGGTCACCCACCTAACTACTAGTCCACCGGTTAGAGGCTTGTCGTGTGGGGAGCAAACGGGACCCAGAATTATCCTCTACCTATGGTCGTATGTGTAAGAGCTTAGCTAATGATTAATTTATATACTATTTAAACACAGTACTCGGGACCTGAGACTCACGGGATATGCACCTCAGCACCCATGCTAATATTAGGGACGTAAAATCCCTCCACTATGAAAAATCATATTCCATTTCAAGAGGACCTGAAGGCAGACGCAGTGTTCTGCGCCAATAGTTATCCTAAGAAATCTAATCGGGCCTTTTTCGAATGCGGCAAATGCATAATCATTAGCCCCTGTTTCTCACCCCACATGCACCGTGTTTCGAGGTTTCTAAAAATCTTTACATTTCCGGTGCGCCAAAGCGCAATGAGGTTCCGTGGCATGGCGGGTATGTGTCAATGATTTATGATTGTTTCGAAAGGGATATCAAGGCTCCGGCTTTGGCCTTCCCATTTGTCCAGCCATCGCCTCCTACATCCGTCAAATCACTTCGCCGACAACACCCGCTACTTCGTCACATCAATGCTGCAGACTGCCTCATTTGACGGAGAGATTGGAAGCCCAATCCAGAATTCAAATCCCGTGCTATCGATTGAAGAAGGCCGAGATTACATCCTTGACAACGATACGCAACTGCCACTTGACCTAGAAAAGGTTTTAGGCACCGGGTACACTTCGATCGTAGAGAAGGTGCGGCATAGGAATAGCAAGAAGGCGTTTGCAAAGAAGAGACTTCCGTTTCTAGGGCCATTTCTACAGACACAAACCGAAGAGCAGTTCAGCAACGAGGTCAAGGTCATCCGCAAGCTCGCGAGCCACCCTCATATTATCCGGGTTTTCGCAACTTACATCACGAAGAGCGAGTTTGGAATGATCTTGGAACCCGTTGCTCAGACGAATTTAGGGGATTTCCTCGAGCATTACAAGAAAAGCATGCATAGGGGTGCGTCAACGGCAACCCACACTCTCGAGCGATCCTTCGGGTGCCTGGCCAATGGACTCTCATACATGCAACAAAAATCGATATGGCATAATGACATTAGACCACCGAACATCCTCGTGTGCGGGGCTAGTGTTATCTATGCTGACTTTGGCGGGGCGACGGTGGGCAACACAGCAAGTGAGAGCACGACAGAGGAGCGTCCGGATTTCCTTATTGGAACCTACTCTCCTCCTGAGGTCTTTAGCCATGGCAAAAAAAGCGACGCTGGGGACGTCTTCTCTCTCGGCTGCGTGTTTGTGGAAATTCTGTCCGCTTTATGCTCGACTATCACCTACGACCAAAGCCAGCCATTCAAAGACATTATCGAAAAGGTTCATAAGGATCTTTGTTCTGCATCGCTGCCGTCGAAGCTTTCATCGCTTCCAAATTTTATTATCCCGATGACGCTGTTGGACGGGTCCAAACGAGCGAAGGCCGATCAAGTCTCGAGCGGCATTTGTGCAAATGCTGATTTGTGCTGCAAACTATGCGGCAGCTCTCGCGAGGCGAAGGATTCACAAGAAGCATGATCTGGAGACTCCTAGATGTGGCCAGCGACTAGACGTCAGAATTAATATGTCCGCAAAGAGATACTCGTCGAGAGCAAGAGGTCGGTTACTAACCCATCTTTGCAATCAACGAGTGGCCAACCATATCTCAATGAGACTTTCATTCGACTTTGGGAGACGTGAATATTGACGTTTGCATCAGAGTTGAGTCAAGACCGCCACGCCAGAAGGACGCTGATGTCAGACCCTCACTGCCAGAACAGCCAGCTCGATGAACTCACCGGTAAGTTCGTAGAGAAACCAGTCTACATGGACTGACGAATTAGTGCGCATCAGGTCTGATTTGCACTATCGCACGATGTATCCGGGTTTGAGAGGCAAACCCAAAGCACCCCTCAAACGCATCATGCGTATTGTTGGCGTGAGCAAGAATGTTCATGAGACTGGTATGCGTATGCTGTGGATGCGACAAAAGGTAGCCTCGGTGTTCCACTCCCATCGAACCATCGTGGTTCCACCAATTGACGCATTGGCACCGGTCAAGGAAATCAAGGCCGCCACATCGGAATACGAGCGCCACTCGCATCTTGAGCAATGTATGCCAGAATACTCTCCATAGTAATATGTAACGAGTTATCTCAAACGGAGTGACAGATTCAATTGATATTTGCTGATATATCATACGGAATCAAGGAGGATTATAAGAGAGCAGTCGAAAGAGCTGAATAAGCTATCCAAAAAAAATTAAAAAAAAAATCCTGGAGAGTCGGCTCTAGTGGCCTGTCGTGGCTGTGCTTCCCACCCCTCCAAGTGGGTTGACGAATGGAAAATACTGTAGGTTGACACCACCCTACCTGCATGCTCTCGCTTAACTCACGAGGTGAGCATGGTAAGTTCAAGCGATGGTTTTTTGGCTGCGGCGAAGCCTTGAAATACTTATACTGGCTAAGCCTCCACGTATAGTAGAAAGGTTTCCCTTTATCACCGTTAGACTGATTCGACAGTGCAATGATTTTGCAAACTCAGAACACAAAAGTTCGTTTCTATTTCGTATTTACGAGATGATCACACCAAACGCCCGAACACTTCTGATCACTCTCCTCCTCATCACCGCACTCGTGGGCTTCCTGCACGATGCCAACGCAAACCCAACTCTCTCGGGAAAGAACTTTGGCCGAACCACCCGACACACTTTAGCGACTGGGAAACGAAGTGTGGATATCGACGATCTATCGGCGTGGAAAGCCAGATGCCTGTATGCAGTCAGCGGAATGTACTGCAAAATTCAGCGCATTCTTTTCTATGTCGTTGCTATCCTGGCATTCCGTTTCAGGTTCCATCGATGGCTTACGGTTATTGACGCTGGTTTTCTCATCACATATTCCACTACAGCGGCTATCCACGGTCTAGCCTTAACCTTCGATCCAGCGATAGGGCGCGATTCCGACTATCTTGTTTTAACGAAGCTTATGTATACGTACTCGTACGTGGCGACTTGCTTCACCTTCTATGCACCCCGAATATTCAACGCTCCGGGCAGATTGACCATTGCCTTGTGGACCGGTATCGTGGCAGCCGCAGCGATAACCATGACTAGTCGAATAGGCGCTTTCGTCGATGGATACATCGCCAATGTAAACATCGAAGTATGTGACAGCACGGGCATCTGCGCGAACACCTGCAATTTGAGAACTGGACCATCCCTGTTCCACAGCAAGGACGAAGAAATGCTCCTGTACTGCAGGGGCCCACCAATCGACATACCAAGCAACATTTCTTCATCTACGGCCGACCTTTTCACCATTGCGTCGGCCATCATGTGGAGGATCAATGACTCCAACAAGGATTCTGCCTCTTACAAAAAGAGCAGCTCGGGAATCATTTGGGTGGTGGTCATCAGCATCATTCTACAAACGACCACCCTAAATTGGATACTTCCTCCACCAACCGCCCGCGACCTAATTTTCATACGCCTGACTAAAAATTGCAATCATGGAGCCACAGACTACCTCCTTACCAGGATTTTACGGCGACTGGTTAAAGTCATTTTGTTCTTTGTCTGGCCGCTGCAGTACCTATATCTTAGCCTTTCTTGGTTGCTCGCCCCATGCGTACTCATACCCTCCCTTTCCGATTTCATATTTTTAAATTGGATGCCGGGTGATGACACTCCATTATCCACCCCTTCGCGTCGCCGCTTGCGTACGGCAAAAGCCCTGGCACTGAGCTGGTACATATGGGCCGGCCTGGGCTACCTCATGTGGCCGGCTCTCTTCCTCTATGGCTTGATCACTGGTGAGAAAGAATTCAAGCGGCTTGAGCTACCTGAGCAGGGGACACCTCTAAATGCCGGTCAATGGAGTCCTTGGGTCAATGTTGGTCTGGGCCTGCTTGTGGCTACTGTACATCGAATTTTTCATCCAGAATCGAAAGCGCATAGTATTTGGGTACAGCAAGGGGTATTGAGATCAACTGAGGCTAAGAGACCTTGGTGGGTATTTGGATGGGAGGAAGCGTGGTACTGGTATACTTTTGTCCATGGAGAATGGGTAGATTTGGTAACTTGGTGGAAGAATCCGATGAGGGCGTCGTGGGCCAGGAAAATAATGTCTAACCGGAACGAGAACATTTGACGATATAGCAGTGTACCTTACTTCCAACAGAGTAGTAGACAAATTGAATGTGTTCTGAAGTACAACCGGAAGCGCGACAAATATATCCTTGATGTCAACCCACGTAGACCCCGGTACACACTGAATAAGTCGTTCGGCTTTCTGCCTTGAGTATATCTATATGAGACTGGTCAACAATGAATAGAAAAGATTGAATCGGAGCTTTAACTTACCATGAACTGCTTCCACTGAATTGTCGAATGCCCGGTGTGCTGTCGAACCTCTTCAACCTTAGATCTAGCTTTGATGGTCACCATATCGGTGGCGAAATCACTGACTGTTAAGGTTTGTGGCCATGATGATAATATCTGGATGTTGCCTGCGTTGAATCGTGGAGTGGAGGGGCCTAGGCTTGATTTGGTCAGTCACGCCCCCAATGTCGAGATGGCGAGATCTGATGACACGTTGATCCAACATCAGGAAGGCTACATTAAGACACTCAAGGGCCCAAGGTGATTGGGACTCCCGTAGCCGGAGAGGAGCTTTATAAGGTCAGGCATGCAGAGTCACGTGATGCTATCACACACAGGATGACTAATCATTGGCGGATCAATACGTCCCCACATTTCCTCCACCAATCTCCTGTCTCGTCTCTCCACCCTTCGGGCCATCTTCATTTCGCCGCTCCAGGTACCAGCGCGCTCCTCTCCGCACACTAACAGCACTCCCCCGTAGATCTAAAGTATCTCTACCAGCAGTTTAGCCTGAATAAACGGCAACCCTCGCGATGATATCACGACGAACGGTTCAAATTGCGCCAATTGATGGGCCCGCCCGGTACCTTTCGTGGTATAAAGAGCCATGGACTCGGCTTCATTTTTTCTCCGGATGAGATCGTTGCAGTAGGTATCGATGATGGATTTTCTTTTGCTCTTCTGCATCGTTTTTGTCAAATTTGTCGCGGCAGAGGACGGCCACCGCGCGTGGTTGCGCTATGCGCCCGTTCCTGACGCCAGCCGCTACCGGTATCTACCCTCCAGCATCATCGCATTGAACAGCACAAAGAGCAGTCCGGTATATACCGCAGGCCAGGAACTTCAGCAAGGAATCAAAGGCATCCTCGGCAAACAACTCCTCGTTAACACAAATGGTACACGCAAAACTGACACGCTAGCCATCATTGTCGGTACCGCCGACACATACACCAAAATTTATGGTGATTTTGATGAAGCCGGGGATCTGGAAGAAGATGGATTTTATCTTAGCACCGAAGGCCGAAATGTTCTGATCATAGGATCCAACGAGCGCGGTGCGCTGTATGGTGCCTTTGAGTACCTCTCTCGTCTCGGACAGGCCAACTTTGAAGAGGATTCGTATGTCGACAACCCGCACGCACCTATCCGATGGGTCAATCAATGGGACAACCTGGATGGAAGCATCGAGCGCGGTTATGCAGGGCCTTCAATCTTTTTCCGCAATGGTTTTGTGGCCGACAACGTAACCAGGGTCGCCGAGTACGCTCGGCTCCTAGCATCGATACGCATCAACGGCGTTATTGTCAACAATGTCAATGCAAATTCCTCACTACTCAGCACCCGCAACATAGAGGGTCTGGGGAGACTTGCCGACGCCATGAGACCCTATGGTATACAACTCGGTATATCCCTCCTCTTTTCGTCGCCTCGGGACCTGGGTGGTCTTCCAACATTCGACCCTTTGGAGCCTACAGTCGATGCCTGGTGGGCGAACATTACGGAAAAGCTCTACGCTCATGTGCCTGATATGGTGGGCTACCTCGTCAAAGCGAACAGCGAGGGTCAGCCTGGCCCGCTGACGTACAATCGAACCCTCGCTGATGGGGCGAACATGTTTGCCCGCGCATTGGAATCTCATGGTGGCGTCGTCATGTTTCGAGCTTTCGTTTACGATAACCACATCAATCCGGCGAATTGGACAGCAGATCGCGCAAATGCAGCCGTAGATTTCTTCAAGGATCTCGACGGCAAGTTTGACGAGAACGTCGTGGTGCAAATAAAGTACGGGCCGATCGATTTTCAGGTTCGCGAGCCCGCTTCGCCACTCTTCTCAACCCTGCGAAACACGAGTACCGCGATTGAATTACAGGTCACGCAAGAGTATCTTGGGCATCAAGACCATTTGGTATATCTCGCACCGTTATGGAAGGAGATCCTTGACTTTGACATGAAAGCTGATAATCGCCCTTCGAAAGTCAAAGACATAATCTCAGGCGGGCGTTTCCGAAGACCTCTAGGCGGATCTGCCGGCGTAGTCAACGTTGGCACAAACACGACATGGCTGGGAAGCCATCTGGCTATGTCTGTATGTACCAATCTCTATCCTTTTACACCACTGACATCAGGCACTAATATCCCCAGAACCTCTACGCCTACGGAAAACTAACTTGGGACCCATCCCTCTCATCCGAAGGAATCCTACAAGATTGGATCCGCCTAACATTCGGCTTCGACAAGACCGTCCTAGACACCATAACCTCCATGTCCCTCGCCTCCTGGCCCGCCTACGAAAACTACACTGGCAACCTGGGCGTCCAAACCCTAACCGACATCCTGTACACACACTTCGGACCCAACCCCGCGTCACAAGACAACAACGGCTGGGGTCAGTGGACGCGCGCCGATCACACCTCTATCGGCATGGACCGCACTGTCAAAAACGGCACCAGGAACGCAGGGCAGTACTCACCCGCCATCGCCCAGCAATTCGAAAACATCGAAACCACACCCGATAATTTACTTCTATGGTTCCACCACGTCTCCTACACGCACATCCTCAAATCCGGCAAAACAGTAATCCAACACTTCTATGACGCGCACTACGCGGGCGCCTCAGCCGCGCAATCCCTCCTCACGCAATGGTCCTCTCTCCGCGGAAAAATCGACACAGAGCGCTTCGAAGACGTCCTTTTCAAGCAGACGTACCAAGCTGGCCACGCCCTAGTCTGGCGCGACTCAATCACGCAATTCTACTGCAATCTCTCCGGGATTCCGGATGAAGCGGGGAGAGTAGGAAACCACACCCACCGCATCGAAGCGGAGGACATGACTCTCTCGGGGTACAAAACGTACGCAGTTAGTCCATTCCATGCCGCCTCCGGCCCCACACACTCCGCTATCGTTACTTCTACAAACACCACTACGGGCACCGCAACTGCGAACGTCACATTCGTCTCCGGTCTCTACGACATAGCAGTGAATTACTACGACCTCATCGGTGGCCGGGCATCCTACGAGCTGTCCATCAACAATCGCACTATCGGGACGTGGAAAGGCGATTTAGAGGACAAGCTGGGACATGCGCCGAGTCGGTTCTTGGACGGACATTCGGCGACGCGGGTGACGTTTCGGAATGTCACGGTGGCGAAGGGGAGTACGGTTAGGATTATGGGGAGGCCGGATGGGGTGGAGGCGGCGCCGGTGGATTATGTGAGTTTTTTGCCGGTTGGGGTCTGGGATTGAGGGAGCTGGGAGTGGGAGATGGTGTTTGCGTTAGGTATGTAGGAATAAATAAACAACTTTGTGGACAGCCCTACTTTTTGTAGCATCGCGGTTCTCTCGAGTGACGTATGTGCGATTTTCGAAGGTTGTCTTGGTGTATCGTACTAGAAACAAAGCTTGGCAACACTCTGGCTCTTCGAAAGTGTATCCGGACGCTTGTCAAGGGACTGTAATCGTTGTCCTCCACCAAATCATGATGCCAAGCCAGTCTAAAAAGGATCCCTTAGGCAAGACCATGACCAGTTCATTCGAATCACAATAGTGTAGGGGAGAGGACCAAAAAATGCCCCCTCCCTGGTATGGACCTCCCTAGACTGCCGTAACATACCCAGTCCCATGCTACTCCAAATCGATAATCTCCGTCCGCACTCCCTCGAACTGAAGCCCCTCCCCATACATGATCCCATGCACATACGCTTCTCCAACCAACGATGCTAAGCGACGATTGGATCTCCCCTCCCTATGCCGACGATACTTTTCTCGCAAAAGAAATGGTACAGCGCCACCTTTCAAGACAAAGACGCGATCCCCAACTTTCGCAGTCGGCGGGCCAATCCCAATATACCCCCTCTTCGTGACGAAAAACCGCCCGTCAGAAAGTCGCTTCATAAAAGCTGCAGCAGTAGTCCAGTACTTCCAGCTCTTGTCACGTTTGTGCTTGGGCTGCTCTAAGAGATTGACAATGTCACGGATGCAGTGAACAGATGTTAAGCTTTCACTCCAGTCAAACGCATTGTTGAGTGCAGGATTGTCGTCTCCTTCCAGGTCATCGGTCAAGGAAGTGATGTTTTCGATAGACGCTACGTCATCAGTGCATGGCGCGACTGCACTGCCAATCGGCGCTTTGAGCTTTACTGTAGCAAGAGACTCTCCGGTTGGGTAGGTACCTAATTCATCGATGAGTGCGTGCGCATCATTGACTACCGTGATGATTTCCTTCTCCTGCATGCTCACTGTACTGATCCTGGCAACCGTATCGACTTGTGTGGCTAATATTTCCAATAGATTTGAGCCACGGGTGCGGATGGAGGTGTGACCCTGCGTTCGAGTGGCAGCCGCAAAAACACCTTCCGTGCCACGCCAGGTCGATATGGTTCTGCAGAATTCGACGCTCGTCCAATTTGGAATCCAGGAACTGAAGTTGTAGGACTTGGCTTCACCAGCTCTGTAAAGCAGCTCTAGTGCATTGCCACGACGCACGAATTCCTGCGCATATCTGCAGACAACATTCTCCAGTGGAGAGGAATAATCTGGATCAAAAATGGAATCGCTAGAGTCGCAAGCAATACCCAGCATAGCGAAGAGCTTGTCGCATTCTTTGGAGGATTTGGCGTACTGAAAGATGTCGAGAAGGGAGAGGAGATCGAACCGCTTCGATAGACGCTTGTCTTCGAATGCACGTCTGGTCGATCCTAATGTGTATGCAGGTTTGAGCGATGGGAGTATCTGTCTCAAATAGGAGTCGGGGCCGAGTAGTTCTGCGTTATTGTCCATGCAAATTCCCAAGGCTGTGACAATATCCTCCCAATCAACTTCGTATTCGCCGCATATTAGTCTCATATCCCAAGCAAGGACGACCTCTTGAATGACCCACACACGAGAAAACCATTCCCGTTTAAAAAGGTCGCGTATAGCCCACCATATCCCATCGTCAGAAGGAGGTACACCATTGCGCCAATTTCCTGGGGTTTGCGGAAGGTTGTCTGGCCAATCTTTTGGACATATTTCCAATGTGCAAATTTGGAGTAGCGTCTGGATGGCTTTGCTGCTGTCCTCGCTCTGATCACCTATCCACCCAAGAACGACCTCTGCGGAGTGGAAGATCCTCGGGAGCATTCGGATTTGAATCGCCTTCTCGTGATCGTCGTTCTGATTGATACATATGGCGTCTACCCAAACGTAAATCGACTCGTTGCCTTTCCGTATGCGCTTTAGGGCCGCTGCCAACGAAGCTGTCAAAGGGATGTTACCCTGCGTTGTTTTGAGTTGGTAAGACTTCATCGCTGGGCCCCAGACGTATGACAAGGCGAAATAGGGCCGCACCTTTGCGAGGTTCATCTGATATACCGAACCTGACAAAGGCGCATCATCCTCTCCTGGAAAGAGTTCCAGTACCCTCATCTCGTCGAACTGCAAGCGCTCGTATCGGTATAGCAGATCCAGTGGTTGGGGCGAAGGCGTATCTCGACTATGTTTCCGTCGATGGAGTAGTCTGCCCAAGCTTCTTTCCTGCTCTTTCCCGACGAGACGAAGATCTTCAGGACCTTGAAGGCAGACACTCTTTGCTTCTTGCTGAAATGAACCTTGGTACTGACTTATCGATTCGAGAGTCAACAAGCCTTCAGCATGTAGTTCCCAGGGATCAACGAAGAGGCGAATCTCGGGTTTGAATCGGACGTGGATGATGCGAGCCAACACATAGACGTCAGAAGGAGGCGAGCCTTTCATTGCGATGTGGCACTCCCACGCCTATACGGAGTAGATTAGTCGAGTTCAGTGCAGATGATACGGAAGTCGATCTCATATTGAACAAATCCACGCATTCCGTGTGATTCTGGGGAGCATTACTGTAGTAACGGAGAGGTAGCGTGCGCGTCAATTGGGGACGACTCTTATCAGTTGATTATGTGTTTAATCGGGGAATAAGGAACCAAACTGACCTTACGAACTTGGTTAGGGTCCAAACAGAAAGCTTCCGTTAAATCCCCCTCAGAAGGGACCACATCGATATGAAATGTTGGAGAAGGACGCCACGACGAAGCCACTTTGTAACCATTGTTCGCCAATATTTTTGAGAAAGTACCGTGCAAGTCATTGATGGTGAATGTGGAGGTGGTCATTTTACCTTTCAAGAAAGGCAATAGTCCTGCTTTACTCCGCAGTGAGCTCGTCCAGTGAACCTCTGGAATGAAGTCGGAGCCTAGTTGCTTTTCAAGCAGCCGCGAAACCTACGTGGGAAAATGTTAGAACAAGGATATACTAGTAAGTACATCTTGATTGCTTACGTAGAGCTCGGCTGCAAAGAGCATTTCATCTCCAATCCCGTTCTGAACGGCGGTAGAGACGCTAATTCGGATGTTTCGTCGACTGTCCTGGTATATGGTCGCCGGGAAGCTGTTTCTGGTTCTCAGCAAGTGACCTTTGTAGTGAACGTCCCGCCCTGTACTCCAATGAATTCCTGTCACTGGGCCTGGAGGTTGATCTCTGTCTTTCAATATATTATACCAGGTGCTTCTTTTCTGTGGAAGGAGCACCCACGGATCGATATTCTCCAGACGACATAGGTGTGCAAGCATTTGATCCGCTTCCGCCTCGGACCAGGGTTGAGCAAGTCGGCCTTTGAACGACTTTGCTAAGTTGAATCTGTCCAAAAACGACTGGACGGTGTCTGGCGGATCAGGCGCTGCTTGCCACATCTGGTGTCGTCTGGTATTTGACTTCCGACCACGGAATTGCGGACGACCGTCGACAGCTTGCTCGGACGGGCTTAGTTTCCAAATCTCAGACAAACCACCGGCATTTAGGGATGGATCATCGAACTCGGGAACAGATTGCGGGTAACCCCTGCGTGAGAGCTCATTGTCGACCTCTTCAAGGTCACGCTCGGATAAAATGAAGTCGAGAAGCCTTATTTGACCCGCATCTTCCAGTTCACAGACCCTTGTCAGATGCTCCCGCAGATCTAATGGCGTGTGACCACCGTCCGCATCTTTCTGGCGAAGGTAGATGCTCATTGTGTTTCCTTTTTGTGTGATCTTTACGCGTCCGGAATCAACACGGCCGGGAACCTCCCCACTTTTCATCTTGACGGTCCATTGGATCACGACCTCTTCAGAGGTGTAGACGATGAGGTTGCGTAATTGCGCTATGATTTCAGTGCGGGCTAAGTGGTCTTTCGGGAGAATGCTGATTCGGAGTCAGCAAAAGGGATTTAGACAGGCTCCTTCACACCCTCACCGCGCGATATGTCTAGCCTTTTCCCGAAGTGAGCTCGTGAACGCCTGATGCGGGTGCGTGGTCCCAATGGCTTGTGCATTTGCCCCGGCCGCTTGCGACAACAGCCGATCCCTCAAACCCAGTGTTGTTATGGTGAGCTGTAATTTTTCGACGATATCCACGCTCAAAGCGAGGAGTGGGACCAACCCATCAAAGCTCTTCTTCAAATGCCATCGGTCAGCAATAAACCACATATCGAGATCTTGTGCCGTGCTCATGTAGTCGAAGACACAGCCTGACTTTCCTGCGTCTATGGGAAATATGTGAGCATCTTTCAGTGATTTGACGATGTCTGCTTTGGTGCATGGATCCTGGTTTTCCTCGAGGCACTCGTTGATGGCTTTGAAAACCTCCGAAATGTAGCCAACATCGTCGGAGGCATTCAGGAATTCGGCCTCATCGATGATGGTCCTCCATGTAGCATTTCGAATTTTCAGTGTGAACCAGAAGAAAGGATAGAGATCACTATACATGTCCTTTAGGCAAGGTGTTTTGCGAAGCCATCTAGGACCATGCCATACGCAAATGGAACAGCGTACCCAGTTCCCTTGGTCTCCTCCTCTTCCAGACGGAACGTAGATAAGGTCCTCGGAGTCGAAAGTTTTCCTGCAGTGAAGTCAGCTATGCGCAACAAGATGTTTTCGGCATGTGATAAATAACCAGGTGTTCATACTTGATTTCTTCTGCATCGCCGCTAGCATAGGACTGTATCCGCTTGTATATTTCCTCCACATGCTTTACGTTCGTCCCGGAATCCTTCATTTGGCGGAGATACTGAATGTACTGGCTTACACCGGGATCGACGATAACGCCAAAGTGTCGAAGAAATCTCCAGCGGGCGTCCTCGGGTACTGGTACCTGCAGGAAAGTCGTCGAATCCATATCTTCGGATAGAATATCGGTCAATGGGAGGACGGTCTGGCCTAGAGGTCGTGTCCCGCCTCCTTGGCATGGTACTATAAGAGCAGTAATCTTCTCGCGAAGCTTGGATTTCGAGCCCTCGACTTCTGGTTGGGGGCTTTCTGAGGGTAAGAAGTCCTGAGAATATTCGTTCCAGCGGTCTCGAAGAAGAAGAAGGAGTTGCATCGGATCCATTTCTTCTGTCAATATACGAAAGTCCCTTGTCACAATGAGTTTTGGGCTAAGAGACGAAATCAAGCGAGGATATTCGGCCACATGGAGCTGCTCACAAATCCATCTCTCCCAGGACCCATCAATCTTCATGGCGGCTTTGGAATAGCCTGGGTGGAGGAACGCGAAACGTGCACCTATATCGTTGAAAAGGACCTTGGCGGAATGAGGCCTCAGAGAATCCCCATAAGTCTCTGAGCTACGCTTGGCAGAACCGTCGTCGGTTGCAACCCATAGATCGTGGTCACCGGGGTTTTTCCATCCGGCTTCGAACAAGAAGACGGCCTGTGATATGAGGTCGTTAGCATCAAGTGCATTTGGATTGAAGTCACTCAGACTCTGCGCACTGATGATAGCATCGCAAACCAGGTCCCTGCTATATGTTTTTGCCCCTAACAGGATGAAAAGACTTCGCCTCGAAGATTGAGCGCTTGCTTGTGGGTCAATTTCACTAACAGATATGCCTCCTGGGATGCTCAGCTGCTCTGCCGCACTGCCGAAGCAGGTCTGCTGGCGACTTGGTGCGGTCCATTGTCCATTCTTCAGAGGAATTATTGGCAGCTGGGACACCTTTTCCTGGATTCGGGGATCGCGATGAATGGCGTGAATTAGAGCTTCGGCCAGAGCAGAATGCCATGGGTCGGGCATTGCTTTACATTTGTTTGAGGCGGTGGAAATGAATGATTGGATATCGTCGACGAACTCCCTCGTGGTGAGCTCCTGAACACCGAGACGAATGAACGCAGCTTTGTCATCTACGGCGTACTTTCGGCACATGTATTTTGGTGCGGTGCACTCATCTAGTACCAGAGGCAGGTGTTGCTCGTCGCAAAACTCGGCGGGCACGAATTTGAGATTCTTGGGCGCGACTAGTTGTCCGGCGAGCGACTCCATGATCGCTGCCTGGGAGAGGGTCCGACGGATCTCAGACTCCAAGTGCTCGAAGAAGTCAGATAGAGGAGGCCTATCGGGAAGGTATCTCATCCAAGAGTAACGTAGATTACCTTTGATGAGAATATGAACAGCCTGAAGGATTGCTTCCGGGATCGCCACCAGCAAACGACGATTCCAAGCAGACGATACATCGATGTCCTCACGACTGGCAATAAGCAAGAAATCGGCCTGCATAAGAAACTGGTAATGTCAGTGCTAGTCAATGGGGAACGGCTGTAGCATGGCCAACCTTGAAACCGTGGTCTCGGACCGGCAAAAAAGCGTACACCTTTTGAGCAGCAATCCAAGGTTCACCGTTCGGACTGACGGGGAAGGCCAGTAATATCTCAGAAGCCGTGCAACCCAAACGCTTCGGGTCTCTCGGCATATCGTCCACTGGGGAACGAATGACTTCGAACGATGAGAACGCAGCATTGTGGTGAAGGTTGACTCTGCTTGCTCCTTCGAGGGACGGAGCTGTATCGTGGCGCCCTAAAGAACTCCTCCACACTTTCCCGAGCTCGCCATAACATGTCACGTTGACTTGCTTGAGCTTCCTCAGAAACATCAACAATCGTGGATCGAGAGACTTCAGCTCATCCTCGAGCTCTGCAGTGTCATAATCCACTGAAAGCTGCAGAAGAACTGACGTGTTATGTGGAAGCCGATATTCAGGGAACTCAGCCCAGATCGGTGCAATCATCCCCAGCGTCTTGTTCTTCTCAAATTTGAATGTGTAGTGGCCAGAGGATATTGAAACGACATCGGCGACTTTGAAAACCGATTTGAAGCCAATACCTTTTTCCCCAATGTATCTTGTAGTGTTTTCCAAGCTAGTTTTCGTACTCCGTCCTATCTTGCAGATGGCTTCGACATTCGCCTTTCCGAATCCGACCTCATTGCAATCGATCCTGAGTGTTTTATTGCTGTGAGTGAACGTGATATTCAAGGTCGGCGCGCAAGTATCGTACGAATTATCGTCGGCATTCTGGATCAGCTCAGACAGGAAATGCGTAGATTTTTGATAGAGTTGCTCCGATAGACTTTGGTACTGACGTCAGCTCGCCTGTGGACGGGTAATTGTTGATGCCACTCACATAATCAGGGCGTTCTCAAGATCGGAGATATTTGTTTCCGGCCCGTCGAGACCTTTTGCGCGTCTAATCAGCTCGATGTGCGACCTGGCTTCTTGCTCCTTCTGTGGAATGTCCATGGCACCGGGGAATTGGGTGGTAGTTGTAAATCACCAATTATAAGTAAACAACTATCTTGCGGGATGCGGCGAGAACGAAGTGCGATGGTGCGGAATACTGGGTGCCAGGGACAGACGTCTGTGGGTATGAGGGCCGGGTGGGCGTGGTAACAGGTCGTGATGATCGCTGGATGCCCGTCGATTTTGTACCCGGCTGTGATCGCCAGCCCAGCGGACAGAGCTCAGCCCGGCTACCGCGCAACACTGTAGAGCGGCTCAACATTGTCATGTTAGCAGTGTGTGACACCTCAGGCTGAGCAAAAGAGTGAGGTGATTGAGCCCCTAACCGAGGGGTGTAATAGCTCCGCCACGGCTTTCGAGTGTGCCAATGTAGCCACACGTCTGCCATTGGCCAACAGCGAGAAGGCAGCAAGCGCTAAAACTCAAAAGCTATCGTCCACTGCCGAGATCGTTCTTAAGCGGCATGACATGATCAGGGCTGGGTCAGTCTCGTGAACGGATGCGCTGCATGGAAAATTGCCGGAAGAGTGACGGCGAGGAGGCGCAATGTGGAAAGCGGCGAACGAACGCGCAAGATGAAACGAAGGGGATTTCAAACGATGAGAATGATGGAGTGGAGGTGTAGTGTTGTGAACAGGAAACAGCAGGCGGAGTGAGGCGAGCACGAAAGCGATGAAGGGGCGAGGTGGCCGCCACAAACACAAATTAGCCAACGGAGATGCAGAATCCGCGAGCATAAGAAGGCACCTGAGCATTTCGCTTGCTGCCGGAACTGCCGGAACTGCCGGAACATGGCCTTAATGCCATAGTGAGCGACTTCGTTCTTTGGGCTCCATTGTGTTGGGGATCAGGGATTCCAGTGAATACCAGCTCATTCAGCGTCTACTTATCCCCCGGCGGCGGAAGCATGACCACATACTCCCGCTCACTTCCCGCAAACTGCAATATATCCTTGTCCCTAAGCTCAAAGTATCTCGACGCCTCGATCCGGTCGCCATTCAACTCCGTGCCGTTGCTCGATTCAAGGTCGATGATGTACGGCTTCACCTTGCCCTTCTGCTTCTTGACACCGTATTCATCCTCCACCGTCTTCTGTATGTAGCGGAACTGGATGACCGCGTGCTGGCCGCTGCTGCTCGGGTGTTCCAGGACGTAGTCGACGACCTCTCGCGAGCGACCGAGCAACCAACAGCTACGTGTATGTAGTTCGATGTTGTCTACCACATCCGGCCCTTTGAACACAAAGATGCGCCATTGCTGTGATGGCGGGGGTTTCCGTGCTTCAGCCGGCTCGTGGTACTTCAAGCTTATTTTCGTGCCTTCAACCTTGTTCGCCGCTTTCGCTAGTAGGCCGGTGGGCTTGAAGTTTGGCTTTTCGAGATTGGCTGGGGCGCCGCCGTATTTCGTGGGTGCAAGTTCGCTGTTGTTGGTGCCGCGGAAGGAGATCTCCTGCGAAGGGAGCGGCTTCTTGGAGCGCGGTACAGGAGACCGTGAGGGCGAGCGGGTGCGCTTGCTGCGCTTCGGGGGCGGAGACGCCGATCGGGACGGGGAGCGGGTGCGCCGTTTCGAGCGGTAGGGAATGGGTGAGCGAGTGCGGCGGTCTTTCGATCGGTCACGGCGCCTGTCTCGTTCGCGGTCTCCGGAGCGAGAGCGGTGTCTTCGGCGCTCTTTCGAGCGGTCCCGTGTCCTCTCCCTCTCCTTGTCTCTTGATCGATCTCGCTTTCTGTCCTTCTCTCTGTCTCTGTCGCGGGAACGGTCGCGGCGCCTGTCCTTGTCCCTCGAGCGGTCGCGCCTGGGTTCCTTCGACCTGTCCCATCTCCTGTCTGTGGATCTGTCGTGCCGCTTGTCCTTCGACCCGTCCCTGCGTCTGTCTCGCGAGCGATCGCGCTTCCTCTCCCTCGATTCTTCTCGTGACCTGCGGTACGGCTCCGGAGAGGCGTCTCGGTCGCGGGCTTTCGGGGCCACCTCTACAGAAGCTTCCTTGGACTTGCGCTCCCTTGTACGCTCGGGAGGCGCGCTTCTCTCAGGCTCCCTCGACTTGGGCGGTGGTGGCGGTGACCGTGTTGTGTCCCATCGTCCTCGCGGCGGAGGCGGCGACGAGCGGGCTTCTGCACCCTGCCTCGCGCCATTCTCTTTTTTGGCGGCCCGCGGCCTTTCCTCACTGTGAGTCGGCGCGGGCGAGGGCACAGCAGCACCGCCGGTGCCGCGATTCATCTGCTCCGTCAGAGCACGTCGAGCGCTCCACGGTGACAGCTCGCGGGGCTGGCCTCTCCTCGAGTTTGGCGCGGGATCCATGTCGCGACCATGACCATTCTCTGGAGGTGGTGACCGATGCCCGGCGCTTCGCGTTGGGGGCGGCGATGGCGCTTCGTATGTCATCACTAACGACCTAGCAGGTGAGTGCGACCTGTGCCGTGTGCAAGCGCGACCAGGTACCTCCGAATTTGCTCCGCTAGAATCTCAAATGCAAGAGCATGCAAAGCTATAGCATAGAGGGGCAAGGGCAAGGGCAAGGGCAAGGGCAATAACGCCGTTCGCCGTCGCTGCGACAGAAAGGCTGGCAAGGCACCACTTCGACGGTGAAAGATTTACAAAAGCCGCATCGGCCCGAGCGTTGCGATGCGCTACGCCACCCGGACACATACAGGCACAGTGAACGGCGCTTGCTTCTCTCACGTCAATTCGTGCCCTCCACTACCACCCCGCCCAAACAGCCGCCTCAGGTTTCACGCAGCTGTCCCCCGGGTTTCGGTGCATATCTATCTTTGCGTCTTGCCCACTCGTCTCGCGCTGCTCCTCTTATGATCGCCCGGCCCCCAGTCAGCCATGCGCTGCCCAGAGCGGCCGGGTGAGATTGAAACCCGAAGCGTGCTCGCTTGTAAATATGAATGATATTAGACGCCAGGTAGAAGTACAGCCAGCATGGCCGTCGCGGGGCGCAGCAATTCTCCTTGCGATCTTCCCATTGATATACTCTGTCATCAACGCTGTCGCGAGCGCGCTGTCCTCACGCACGCCGCTCCTTCTGTGTTGTACTTTCGTCCCATCTCATGTCTTCTCCCACCCCCGAACTTCGCCCATGAGCGCGACCACTGCGCGACACGATGGCGACCCGGTCCAAGTTCTTTTCCTGGTCCAAGGGCCGCCAGTCATCGACCGAGCCGTACCATCGCACGGGGGGTCTTCTACCGATTGACACGAGCGTGGGCGATGAAGGCAAGGAGGTGGTCCTGGTGGGCGACTTAGAGGTACGATACGATGGCCGGGGAGATAATGCGCTGTCACTAGATGAATGAGGCGAGGCGCGTCGACGTGGTGGTGCAGCACCAAGCCTTCTAACGAGCGTTGTCAACCCGCGGCCAGGGTAGCTGCAGCTGCATCTGCGGTGTGGAGCTCGTTCATTCGCTGACCATCTGAATAGAGTACCTTCGGACCTGGACGACGACGCCCTCCCAACCTCACCATCGTGCCCCCGGACTACAAGAGCGACAGCCGCAGTTTTTTGAGTCCCGCGTCAGCCCAGCAATATGCCGCTCTATCCAAATCTGCATCCAATCTGCTGGCCGTTGTGGATGACATGCTGCGTTCGCCAGCCGCTGGCGCCACTCTATGCTCGCGGACGCCTGCTTCCCTACATAAGCCTCTCCCTAGTCGGCCACGTTCCATGTCTCTTCCGTCAACACCAGAACCAGTCGAGCTACCTGGATCTATCCTTCTTGAAAATCAGGGTTTCCCTTCCCCGTCGCCCGTTGCGGGTTCCATCGGGAACACAATGAGGTCGGTCCGCAGCGGGAACGCCCTTAGCTCCAGTACCACTGCTAAGCCCATACCATCGAAAGTGCCCCAGCATAAGAAAAGCTTGAGTGATGCGAGCCTGCAAAGACGATCTAAATCGCGACCCAACCTCGTCACTTCGCCCTCTACGGACAGCAAACTCACAACATGCTCTGTGTCAACGACGAATGGAGACCAAGCGAATAGCGCCGACTCATCCAGGGCGCATGTGGGTGCCGATCGCCCGCTGCAGCCATCGCCTCTGATTGTAGAAGGGAAGCCGTGGAGGAGGACCGGAGGTGGTTCAACCGCCCATCGAGATGATGTAAGTACTGTTCGTTTTTATTCTCTATTTTTACCCATTCGACGAGTGGTTGAGGTTGCTGTGTGCATAACGAAACTGTTTCAGCCCGTGTGACTATGTTCCACGATCCCGTCGGTGTTACCTCAGCGAGCCGTGGGAAACAAAACAAGCAGATCTGATAGGACTCGATCACGCTGGTTGTTTCCTTCCCTCGTACCAGATAGATGGCATGTGTCTGGCGATGCGTAGCGCGAATTAGTGTTATTGGTATTTTCAGAGCTTCGGGAAGGCGCGAAGGCGCGAGGGGCGCGCCTGCCTTTCACCCACTGCCAATACTTACTCGAATCACGATAAACATATGCTGAACTTTTGCAGCTTGGCACGCCCAGCACGCCGACCCCGACGACAGCGCGCAGTAGACAGGTAGACGAGCTCAAGGCGACTATCACTGCTCAAGACCAGACCATCTCCACCCTTCAGGCGCAGTTCGCGGGTCTGCGAGTTTCACACGAAGCGCATATTGCGAGCCTCGTCGACGCGCACACGGCAGAAGTCGCCTCGCTCAGAAGCTATACAAAGGCGCTCGAGGATCAACAGTCGCAGCGCACTCTTCACCACGGTATGTCCTTCTCTCGCTACTTCCAGCTCTGTTCACCTTCACGTTCACCGCCCCACATCCAACCCTCCCACTCGATCCCGAACTGGCTGCTGAGACTCCGCCTAGCTTCGAGCAACAATCTCCTGTTCTTGCTCGACACTACCGAGCACCCCCAATCGCCTAGCCGGGAGACCCCGCAGACGACAGCAGGCGGCACCTCCGCTAGTTCCATCAGATCCTTCAAGTCTGCGTTCGAGCAGCAAACCCGGGCATCGCCGGTGCGGTCACGCGACAGCCCCGAGATGGAGAGTCTCAAGCGCAAGCTGAGCGCCGCCAGGCGCCCCGAAGTGGGCAATGGCGACGCTATACGTGAGCTTAACATGTACAAGCAGAATAATGTAGCGCTCCAGAAGCAGGTGGAGTTGCTGATGACGAAGCTCAACCAATCAAAAGAGACGGAGAGGAACCAAAGGCGCACGCTGGAAAATATTGAAAAGACATTTGATGAGGTTCAAAAAAAGGCAAGCAAAGTCGAACAATTGGAGAAGAGTACTTTGGCATTGCAGAACACGATCGACCACCTCGAGCATCGACTGGAAATAGCTAATTGTGTGAAGGTCGATGCTGAGGAACAGCTGTGGAACTTGCGGAGGCAGAGAACAATTTTCGACGTAATTGAGTCGACCGGCCCCAGGGACTCTTCCCGGCCGGCCGACCATCGTCAGAGTACGCGCACCAGCATGAGTACCGTCTTCGCGAACGAGTCACCAATCAACGAGAACGAGTCCGAAGAACCCAAAACGCTTTCCGCTTTCATTGCGCACATTGAGCGCCTGCAAGAGCAGATTCGCCAAAAGGATACGCGCGCCGCCTCGATCGATGTTGAGCTTGACCGCTTGCGCCGGAGAAACGATCAGCTCGAGAGTGAACGCCAAGGGTTGAATCTTCAGCTAGATATCCATGGTCAGCTACTTGCAAAAACCAAAAAGAACGACATTCACATAGATGAGCTGCGTAACACCATCATCCAACGCGAGGCTATGATCGAGGAGAAAAACAAGGCGTTATCGATGGTGGAGAGGCAGTTGGAACACCACAAGCGGCTTCTCGACGCAGAAGTGAAGCGACACGCTATTTTCACGCTACATGCTGAAGTTAAGGACGATCCGCTTCCCGACCTAACCACACTGGCCTCCAAGGATGATATCGACCGATGGATAGACAGGCTGAAGAGGCGTCTGAAAAAAGAGAATTCTCAGAAAGCGGGATTGCATCCCACAGATGACCATGAGACAGTAGTACAAGACTTGCGGAAAGAGATAGATTTCTATGTCCGCGAGATCATCTATTTCAAACTTGATTGTAGAGGGTACAAGTCCGACATCAAGAAGCTGAAGAAGGTGGTGGCGCAGATGGGAAACCATGGCAACAGACCGAGTGACGTCGATTCTCCGGACCCTTCCGTTTGCCGATCCATCGATACACCGATTCGTCCGAAGTTCATGTCAGGGACCTCCGGGCTGGGCATCTCCGCTACGCCATCTCCCGTTCTCACAGGTCCAATTTCTGCCACCGTATCAGTTGATCGCCCGTTCTCGCCACCGATGACTTCTGAGCTGGAAGCGGTGAAATCATCGACAGCCAAGCCTTCAAAAAAGCGCGTCCCCAAGCAACTCGATCTGAAAATACCAGAGAGGCCTCAGACTCCGACTCGCAAACAGGGCACGAATACGGCCAACGAGGCCGACAATGTGGACCCCGGCATCTCCCCCAGATCCGTGTCTAGGCTTTCTCCAGAGCGCCGAAAGCCTACGGTAAGGCCAATTTCGCCGAAAAGAGCTGTAGCTATACTAACAGCCCTAGCCGCCATCTCCTGACCAAGAGAGGTTTGGAGACCTAGCTACAAATTTCCCGCTTAGCACTCCGGCAGCGCCTACGAGACATGAGCCTCATCAAGTCGTTAGCGACACCAGTGCTCCGCAGTATTCGCAGCCAAGGACTCCGGAGAGGTCTCTGTCGATTGATGATAATGTGAGACGTGTAGAGAAGAGCCGCAGCCGATCAAACTCAAACCCGGATCCAGCGAAAGGCAAGATGACGCCCGAGCGACCGCCTCGCCCTCGTCTTGGTCTTTTCGAGTCACCAATAGGCAGCAGCAAGGCAGCTTCGCCCGGTCCACGCACACCTCCTCGCAAGGATGTAATGGCGGAAGCCATGCGAAATTCTCCAGATCGAACACAACCCACGCAGCAAGCTCGAGAACGGAAACTTTCAAATTCTTCTGCCTCAAATCACCCCGCTTCCCCTTCAACGAGGGATGCGGTTCGGTCAAGCGGCTCAACAACCGGCACCCAACCGCTACCGTTCCGCTCCCGTGAAGGCTCAGCCGTATCGAGCACTATCAACCTACACCCGAACGCAGCGCCTTCCTCGCCATCACGGAGACCGAGCACGTCGTCGAGTGCAAATGTACCTTTCGTGATTGCCATGGGATCACCGCATAATCCCGCACTGGTAGCGCCTACAGCGAGCGTACCGCCAACGAGTTGCTCAATAACGAGAAACACTGCCGTCAAGGTCACGAGCCCGACGTCAAGGACGGGTGTAGGCGGGACAATGGCTTCCACCACGCCCTTGACGAGTCCAGTGTCGCCACCGCGAGGCCCGGACTCCACTCCCTGGGCCAATGCCAAACCCGCCACTTCCCCGCTCCCCAGCCGCAACACCAACGTATCCTCCAAGGCGAAGTCCGAGACCCAATTCCCAGATACAAAACTCTTCAGTACCAGTGCCGGCTATGAAGCTCCAACCGCTTCGTCCCGCTCCAGGATTACCTCGCCGACGCACTCGCGCAACGTCAGCGGGAGCTCATTGAGACAAGCTATCAACTTACCCGGACGCATGGACTTTATGAAGGGCAAGGGGAAGTCGAGGAAGGATAGTATCAGTCATCCTACGCCGCTGGCTAGTCCGTTCGATATCGATCGCTCGACTTCGAACAGTGAGAATAAGGGAGATTGTATTGGGGAGGCTATCTGAGGTAAGTTTGTGAGGGTGGTGCTTTTCTCTCATTCTTTTCGTGTTTTCCTTTTTCATTCGAGGCATTATGGGAAGGGTGGGGCTGGGGGAGGCATCCAATGACGTTACGTGCAACGAATCTCCTTTTCTAAGACGGCGGTAGTCTTGCTTTGGTATGGGACGGATTTTCGGGGCATGGTGGCGAGTCGGCGCATCGAATGGGAAGGGGGTTGGAGGGGAGTGAGCAGCACCTTATTTTATAAGTGTTTATATACCCAGATGCCGCTTAGGCATATCCAATGTAAGAAACAAGCGGAAAATGAAACTGTGCTACATTCATTTGCGATATCTTCCACCTGATAGTGTCTTGACGCACGTCTGGGTGAGGTTTATTAAGTAACGCTGACGACGGTACTAGGTATCTGGTGAGTCCCCCTTCCACGGATGACTCAATAGTGTGCACTGCCTTAAGATCAGTCTAAGTTAGATACGATTTCTATACAATTCAGAATCGCGTTCATCATATTGAAGCTTGGTTTAGTTCAGCAAGAAAGGGTTGGAACTTCGGTATTGAACCCAGCAAGATCCTTCCACACTACCGAAACCACCAACCCATATCGCTCCGACGCACATCTAGATTCACTTTACCATGCAAGCCTCTCGCGCGAGAATATGAAGTTTCCGTCTCTACTATACAGTCGTGCTGATCATACACGTCGTTCGTAAGATGAACGGCTGCTCGATGCTAGTGCTAATCCAACCTAGAGCATTATCCCATTACTATTACGTGAATACCCATGCAACGTAGGATCCTATGCACATGCGATGCTCAAACGAACCCTCAAACGCTGAAGCGCTTTCCAAATGCCCAAAATGTACATGCGCTCTCCGAATTCCTAAATCATGATTGCGAAGAGAAAAAGCCGGATATTCTATTCCGCCTCGTGCGGTGCTGGTCCGGTGGCGACGGCGATTGTTGCATGTTGTTGGCCGGCCTTGTAGGTGTCGCCGATTGGTGCATGCCATATACATTCCCCGTAGGTGACGGCATTTGTTGCATGGCGTACGTATTCCCCGTGGGCACCGCAGGCGAAGGCAAACCCTCCTGCAACCCCTCTGATATCGATGGTAGGGGAAAGTTCCTCGTCGGGGTAGGTCCACTTGGCTGGAAACTAGGTGGTTCATCAGGGGAAGAGAGGTCCTCGGCACTGTCGTTGATGGCATCTATTTCCTCGACGAAGCTACCGAGGAGCATTTTGAAGACGTTTCCGGTGATGGAGAACTTTTCGAAGTCGATCATGTCGCTGAGAGCGAAGGTTAGCAAAGTCCCGGATATGTGAGAAGTGTAGGACTTACTCGACACCGCGATACGGCATGTCGTCGTCCAAACGCCGTAGCCTTTCCCGTGCTTCTTCGTCATCGCCAAACTGTATGAATTGGATGCTGACTTGACGATCCTTCATCATACCGTTCATTTTCTTCTCAAGTTCCTTGTAAAACAAAACGATCTTCGTGATGATCTCGTTCTTGTCAGCCATACCCTCCCACAAGCCGTCCGTGAGTACGATCACCGTAAGCGCGTTCACTTTTGACTTGTCTCGCGTTTGATCGACCTTGCTGAGATAGTTGTTGAAGATCGGCTCCAGTGCTCTTTTAATGTTAGTGTGAACCAGGCTGGTTTTCTTGGGTCGCACTTTGTGCATCGCTGCGCGGAAGAGTGCCGGGTCTTTCTTCTTTTCAAGCTCGGTGCTGTCGTTGGTGAAAGTCAAATCCGGGCCGTCGGGATCCTGGCCGTGTGCTTTCATGACGAGAGTTTCGAGAAGGAAAGTGGCCTCGTCCCAGTGCTCGAACATGGTTTCAGCGTCATCGACGAGAAATTTCTGGGTACCTAGTTAGCTTGGTGTGCTATGACTGCGGGCATGACGGGCTCACAATATCTCGATCCTTGAAGTGTTTACTAAGGTACTCGTCCTTGCGTGGCTTCTTCTTCGTCAGCATACCGCCAAATGGAGCACCCTTTGGCTTCGACTCCCGGTCCATGCTTTCACGGGCTTGAATAACGTTCTGGGTTGCATGATTTCGAGGCTCAATGCCAGTCTTCTGATATGTAAGGGTTGTTATCCCTGTGTTGGTCCGTGATGGTTGACCAAGGGTTGATCGCCGGAAGCTTTTGCGCTTCTCTGCTGCTGAAACGAATGTAGCATCAGGCTGTGATTCAGATCGGTGAAGCACTTCCTTCACTCCCATCGTGTCGCTGGTCACTATGGTAGGCTTCTCGACGATGGTCTCAGGGATGGTCGGCTGGGGCCGAGGACCGGGTATCGTCTCAAACCGATGTGATGTTTTCTTGAGCGCCACATGTTCCAACTGCACCTTGAGCGCATCCCGGTTGACAGGAAGCCCTTTAGCAAATGGACGCGTTGGCTCTGGAGGTGCCTCCTCCACGATTTGTGTTGCTGCCTCCTTGTCGATCTCATACAGTAAGCCTTCCATGCGTTCACGATGATCCCGAGCTTCGGCCGACTCAGCGGTAATGGCATCGCGAATGACCTTCTTAGACGATTTTACTATTCGCTTGAGCTCTTCACACAACGACCTCGACCCGATGCGTTGTTTTGGGTCCCGAAGCAACATCTTCTGATCGACCAGGTTGAGCACCTCTTCTGTGATAGGGTCGGCCTTCCGAGCCGAATTCCTCAGGAGAGCGTGCCAGCTTGTGACCTCGCTCAGGACACCGGTCCCGTTATGGAAGCAGTCCAGCTTTTCAGGCTTTGCACTGGCTGTGAGTCGTTGGGAAACAAGTAAAGGGTGGCCATCCTCTTTGATCGCTTTGAGCAAACTGCCTAGTGCCTTTTCGCGCACGAGTTGATATTGGCAGACGCCTGAGTAGCCCAATATTACCCAAGTGGCTGCCATAGAGAAAACACAGCCAAGGGACCAGGTATCGATAGTTTGGTGCACAGTCGCTTCACTCGACACTTCCGGAGCGCCGTAAGTATCCGTCCCACCGTGTATTCGGATCTGAGGGACTGTGCCTTTGTCCTGAGCCTTCTTGAAACGAGCGAAACCTGGGTCCGCAAGCTTGTACTTTCCGCGCACCAGGATGATGTTTTCTGGCTTGATGTCGGCATGCCAACTAGACTTCATCAGTTCGGACTGGTTTATGAAAATTCGTGTCTACATACCCATTGAATTCATTTCCACCTGTCTTGAACTCATGGATGCCGTATACTGCATCGGCGACTTCAAACAAGGCCTCCCAAAACGCGAGTATCTCTTTTGGAAACACGGGAGGTAGTTGGTGACCGAAGATCAGCCTCAAGTCGTAAGTGCCGTATTCCAGGAGGAGATTCATGGTGTCCTTGGCTTCCACTGTCGACTTCTCTCCGTCTGTATGTCCACCCCCGGCTGAAGAGGGTAAGAGTAACCGGTGACTGTAGCAACCGAGGCGACGTATGACTCCTCGGTTTCCACGAAGGCCGTCAAAAGCCGTCTTCTCGTCAATGTAGTATTGGAAGTTGCCTTCCGCGAAGGTCTTGAGCGCGAAGATGTAGCACTGTGTGAAGTATGGCAATTAGTGATCAATACTCAGCTACTCTCGCCAGTCCTACCGTCGGAACTATGCTTGGATGCCCGGATCGACTTACAGGTCCATGATCCTTGTCCTCATATGATGCAAACGCATCCTCGGCGAGCAGATTCTTCAGCTTCTGGTCAACAAACTCTGATTGCACGACGATCTGCCAAACATCCGCGGTTCCTCCCGAATTGAGATGTGACTTTCGACAAATGGGGACGATTCGGTTCTCAAAGTATTCACCATCCATGTTCAGTTTGAACATAGCGGGGCAGAACTTCCATTGCCTTTCGTTGAAGCGCTCGGCCACCTGCTCGCCATCCGCCAGGCCTTTCAGCTTCTTTTTCAGCGACGATAGATCCTCGGGTAGTCGGCGATCGACAATGGTCTTTATCGAGAACAGGTGGATCAAGTGTCCCAGCTCGAGATCGAGGAGAATGCTGAATACGATCACGCAGCAGTCTTCGCCTGGATCGGAAATACGCGACGGCTCGATAGGAGGGAAGTCATGTTTGCCGAAGTACGCCGCATGCGCCAGGAGATCTGTATTCGTGACAAACTTGTCGTCCAACCTCGTCGGGCTCGCCTCGCGCATCCAAGTCCGCAGCTTATCTACGAGCACGTACGAGCGATCATCGACCGCCAGCTTTTTGAGCTCATGAGCCTTCGCCGCGAACTCTGCGAGCGCGCGAGTGAAGGTAGCGCTTCTGCTCATGACCCGTTCCATCCTGTCGTAGGTGTGACGAAAGGGTGCGCGGGGCGGAAAACAACGGGAGCAGGCCCAAGAGAACTGATGAAGTCACTTGAGAGCGCTTTCCGTCAAGGTCTTTTCATTTGTAGCAAAGCGGCAAACCTCGTCCGGAAAGCCGTCAAGGGACAGAGAGTAGAGTGAGTGAAACGATTGGACCAAGTCTGAAAAGCACGCTCAAGGTGTACAACCGCGATCGAGGGGTTGTCGCGCGCGCGATCCGATGCGTGGGAATGGCGAAGGAAAAGTCGCAGAGCAGTATGTTCCGAGTGGGCCACCCATAGATGACAGTCATGAAGTATTGGAAAGAGGAGCAGCAGCGCAACGATTTATGAGAAGCGATCATGTCAGAGGAGACAAGGCTGGCGGCTCTGCGTGTTAAGAGGCTGCCCCTCAGCCCTAGGTGCCGTGCAAGGCACAGGGGGGGTTCAGCTGATGCACCCTGCCCCTGCTTTTTCCGGCCTTCTCCATGCATGGCGCGTAGGTTCGCCGATTTCTTCGAATCGTTTTCTTGCATCGTGACTGCTTCAGGCGACAGCTGAGATGGCTCTCTTCGCTTGACGTGATGGGAGAGCAGGACTCGGGGCGCAGACCCTAGCCCGCGGGCGAGCGTGTGGGGTCCATAGCCCTGTCACTCCAGGACACCGTCGACGGCTTCCCGGCTCAGGGATCCGCCCGCCTTGAGCTCGTTCAGCGCAATACATAAGTGGGTTGATGTCGGTTTTTGCCGACCGTAGTGTGCAGACGCCAGGGAAGCTTGTGCGGGGGCATTGCCCCGGGACTGGGCGAAGCTTAAATCACGTGAGCTAAGCTCTCCTTGGCATGACGTCACATAGATTATGGGACGATGCCGCAGAGCCGCTCGGCTACGAACGCTACGGAGAAATCATGTAGACAAGAATCCTACTATTTGCGACGCCTCTCAGATGCCAGATATACAGCCAAAGCTTCTTTAGCTCGCTCCCTAACATATATACAGTATACATACAGTAGCGCACTGCACCGTCCGCTACCGAAACTGTAGATTCAAAACGAATAACCGTAAGACGACTGCCTCCTCCACTTTACCATCAATAGGGCAGCACATACATCCCCTTCTTCTTCGATTTGACAGTCTGATACCGATACCATGCATATCCAACCCCAAGCGTGAGCGCACTGAGCGGGAGCGTTACCTGGAGCCATCGAAACATTGCTTCTTTCGAAAAGCTCCCATTCGCATCTTGGCCTTGATATTTCACGACATCAGTGCTGAAGAAGGTCTGCAGTAAGGTCAGTTCATCTTCTATTGCAAGGGGCGCGTGCACTTACCGAGGCGAAGGTCGCAGGAAGATAAATAAGCGTCACAATGGTGATGATCCGCATGATAATGGCTTCTTTGTACGACATATACGTCAAGTTCAAAGTGGCCTCGGTGGCCTGCCCTTGAAGATGTTGGAGGACCTGTACCCAAATCAGTCTGTGTCTTGTCTCATTAAGCGGGCCTGGCACTTACGAGAGCCTTCCGATCAGCCGTGATCTTCACGAGCAACTTCGCTCGTCGAATCTGCATATTCGCATCGTACATCATATCGCCGATTTGCGCAACGAATTCTCGGACATCTCCCTTACACTGGACTTTCAAGCCGGCGTCGAAGGCATCGTTCTTCAGCAGAGAGTCGTAAAACTCGCTGAGCGACTTCATAATGTCGTTATTGGCTTCAAGTATCATGATAACTTCGTTGACTTGATCTTCGTAGCCCTGGACGAGCTGAAGGTCTTCTGAGGAGTAGTTCTTACGATTCACCCCCTGTATCCGGTTTCGGTTGCCGTTGATGGCGGCTAGAGTCTAGTCAAAAGTTAATCGCTCTCTCATAGACTGCTGGAATCGAGGGCACTCACTTCTTTCTCAACAGTCTCCTCCAGCCACCCCATGTACATCCTCCATTCTTCGATCGACCAATGGCAGCAAGTCAAGTGCGTGGCCAGACTCGATCGAAAACTCTCCTCTTTCGTCCCGTAACTCCAGTCTTCCGGCCTCTTCGTATCCGACGTCAAATCTCGAATACGATCAAACAGGCCATCGACCTTTCTTCCCTCGGTACATATCCAAAGCGCAGTACCGTTCTCGACATCAAATTGATGATGGATAGCGGCTTGGCGTTTCGACCATTCTTTCTCTTTGCCCTTGCCGCCCTTGTCAACGACGGCTTTTAGGTTGTAGCAGAGCTGGTAACCACGGCCGCTTCGACCCAGCTGCGGCACTGCTGGCCGCTTGGCTTGTGGGACGTCCAACGTGCTTTGCTCGTGGAACCCACTAAATCGGACGTCTCGCTGGCCGAGTTGCAGTCCGAATGCAGACATGAAGTCCAAGTAGCTTGGCATCACCTGGTGGAAGCTTAGGAGTAGGTCTGTCATGGAATGTGATATCTTGAGTGGCAGGCGGTTCATGTCCGAATAGATAAGTCTGTAGGCCTGTTCAGTACTGCACTGTTCGAAGGAGCGTGGTATTGCTTACACGTATCGGCATCTTGGATCTGTTTTGTTGAACTTCCAAGTGGTGGCGGTTGAAGTGTCTCCGAGATGGACTCTTAAACTGGTGAGACTGTCGATCTCATTCTCCTGCGCTTCATTGAACTCTATCATTCATTTAGCCGGGCTTCACAACTTTTCGATGGTTTACTTACTCTTCTGTGCACAATTGTAGTCTCGGATACGAACGTCAAGCTGATGACCCTTCTTCGCTTCCTTGAGAAAGAGCTTCGGTGAAGCATTATCCAACCTCTTTTTATACGACTCTAAAACCTTCCGATACGAAGCACGGTATACTAGATTCGTCGGATACTGAGCATAATCTCTGTACGATTCCTCGAAGAACCCAGTAGCTTGCTGCTGGACATTTCCACTGGCAGCCATCTGAGACACGATGCGACGCGATTCAAAAATTATTGGACAAGGCTAGAAACCCAAACAGGCAATGCAAAGGTTGCAAGCACAATGGTGGAGTGGAGGATAGAATTGCACCGGAAGTTATCTATGAAAGCGAAAGTCGCCGCAGCGTGCATTTGGCGCGACAGCCTGCCAGCGCGGGCTCGAGGCTGAGAATCATGTGCGACCACGAATTGGAGGGTGTAGGCGAGACCCTGGGGGCTTCCTAGCTGAGACGAAAATCAGGGCGCCTATCACGCCACCGGGTATGCACACCATCGCTAAGCCGCTGCTGCGCTTCGCTCCAGGCAGCAGCCGTCCAAACCTTTTCTCCGCCTAAGCAATGCGGATGATCCCGACCCGTTTGCCTTGTTTTGAAAAAGAAAGATCCCCGCGATGAATATCGATGTCGCCCGATTTTTGTCATGAGATTCACCCTAAGTGGTGGAACGTGGGGTCTTCAGCATCGCGATTTCGAAGTCATCCTCCTGGTCGAGATCAGCCTAATCCGACAACTGAAACAACGAATACCATACCTCATTCAGGACTTCAGGCAAGTAGACAACATACATATCGCCTTTCTTTTCACCAACATCAGCGGTCCGCGCCTCCACACGTAGCATAGGTCGAGACGTACCACGTTGAAGCGCTCGGTGAATGTGCAGTTATAATTCGCGAACTTGTCATCCAACCAGTCCTTCAGTTTGACCCACTCAAGCTCATACTTCGGAATAAACCACTCCATCGTCTCGACTTTGGGCGGCTCCTCCTTCTTGCCAGTGGCGCGGCGATACAGGCTCGAGAACGTCGGCGTTCGCGGCGGTGGATTTGGATTGACATGCCCGGCTACGCCTGGGCCTGTGGCGGTGGAGTTGAAATGAGGCATCGATAAATGATCCCTCAGGGATGACCGGAATTGTCGCAGTGACCGGTTGGTGTTGGAGGGGCGGAGGACGACGATAAGGCACGAGATAATAGATGGACACGGGGCGGGAGAGCAGCACTGCACTTTTGTGTCCAGTCCGGTCACAAGGCTGAGACTGAGATTTTAATCTCATCTCGCGCGAGGCCGCTCGAAGGCAGACGAGCTTTCGACGGTGTGACAGCTGAGCCTCATTGTTGGGGGCCAATTACTTCGAAAGTGGGTGCAGCCTGAGGCGCGAAGGCAAAAATCGGATTGGCTGTACTGCGGTGTGATTGCCGTGAGGTGTGAACAGGGGTTTCATGGTGTGGTGGATCATCTGCCAACCACAGCCTCAGCAGGCGGATTCGAGAATGACAAAAAGCAAAACCGATAGTACGGCTGAAGGCTGAGGACGTCAAGCTTTTTTTCTAAACTCCTTTAACCGCTTCACATCGCAGTTTCATTTTCGAACTCGATGCTGCGACTTGGCCGCAAGTTCAAATGTTCAGTCAAACGTGAGTTGCGGCTTGATAGTCGGAAGCGTTGACCGGTAGCGTGTGTGCGTCATCTCATGACTATGCGTGTACTGTGGATACTGGTACATACTACTATTACCATGCCCATTTTCAATCAGGATGGGCTAAAATAAGCTTACTGCACACATTTGACCTTCGAGAGTACGCATATGTTACTTGGGAGTCCGTGCCACTCATCTATCACTTTCTGGATGTGGCTTAAGTAGAACCGCAACTCAATAATTGATGTTCACGGGCGCATATGGATGATATTAAAATTTAAAATCCATATGGTGAACATGTGTGAAGACATACATGTCTTGCGGCTCAATTTTCCAGAGAAGCATACCATGGAGTTACCCTCAAAATGAAGCAGACACGTTAGTAGACTGTTTCGTATGATATAAAAGTTTTAATCGCAAGTAAACTTTAATTTAGAGTATTCTTCAATTGCAAAGAAGGGTGGCTTTTAAGTTCGCATGCCCAAAGCTGTAGAGATAATATCAATAACGGGAAAAACACCGGGATTTTTTTTTTTTTGCTATCATTGCACTGCCAATTTTTTGCCGCATATGTGCAGTAAGAAGTAAGCAATTACACTGAGGACTACTTAAATCAAATAGCGGAACACGGAACGAAGTTCACTTCAGTTCTTGGACGCACATCTCGATAATATTTGTAACCCAAACTGCGAAATGACGTTTGGTAATCTACCTCCGAGACCTGTTGTTAGGTGCAGAGCACTACCGTCGACGTGCTAAGACATTTCCCTCCTCCTGATTAGTCCTCGGTAGCAGGCGCCTGCGGCTTCGGTACTTGTCCCCCATCATAGCCCGAAACCCCATAAGTATTCTCACTCGTTCCTCTCACAATGTACTCCCTTGCCAGCCCAATCTTATGCAGCTTCCCCATCCAGTCATCTTCAAATATCGTAACATCAAACATCGCAATCTTTTTGCCGTCCCAGTTGTACCGATCAAAGATATGTACCACATATGTCAGATCGCCATTCCATTCAGTGGCACTAACCTTCTTCACCGTTACAAATCCCGAAACAGCGAAGTTGAAGCCTCCCAGCGCCAAAAACCAGTCTGTACTCCGCGAACTACCCTGGAGGTTGCACACAGTCCATCTACTGGCAAACGTCTGCGTCCCGCCACCCGCGGATTTCGCAGCCGTGTAAGCTGATGCTGCGAGTGGCTGTACTAAGTCGGCAACTTCTTGATTGAAGTCCTTCAGCTCGAAGAGGATGTGGTCGGGCGAATTGTATTTGTCGGTTCCAGTGTTGTCCAGGAAATGAATGAGGTTTTCTCCGGCGTGGTAGAGACCGAGTCCTTTGGCGCCTGTGGCGGCGGTGAGAACGACGACTTTCCAGGTTTTGTCGCGCCAGGTTGGGGTACCGCCTTTGCCCCAATCGCCAGAGCCATCGCCTGGAGGACTGGGAGGGTCGGCTGCTGGTGGGCCGGGACAGCTTGGACAGGGATTGCTTTGGCGGGAGAGGTGAGCTTTGAAAAAGCGAGGGAGGGATAAAGTGAGGGATGGATGGATGGAGAGCAAGAGTAGCCAAGTGCTAGTTTTGAGAACGTTGCTGAGCATGGTCTGCAACACCGAGTGGTGAATAGCTGCGAATTTCTAGGGAGAAGAGAGATGAATGCTGTCTACAAACAACAAAGATAACTGTGAATCGAGGAATTTATATCTGTGGTCTTTCGCGAGCAATGTAACTCAAGATATGCTCACGTTGACCGGATATGTACCTTCTTTCGTATCTGCATCGTGTATGCGGTACACAGCCTCGCTGTTGATCACTGATACGATGAGCATCGCCAAGCCAATATTCATGTATATCGCTCATGTACATTAATTTAAGTGCTGGGTAAAAGTCCTGGACCAGATTTGGCGTATAGGTGCAAATGAACCTTGTAGGGGAAGTGCGCGGTGCAGCAGAGCATCGCGCTCGACCTGAAGAATCACCAAACTCTCACAGCGACGGAAGATCGGAAGTGACATGAATTTGCCATATAGAAATTCTCTCTCAAATCCAACTCGACAAAAATTCTATCAAATCACTGGCTGCTTATCCTTGTCTTGTACTTCGGCACACTCGTGGTATCCATGAAGCCTGCAATATTCATCCGGGTTATTCAACGGCGGCCAAAAATTACTCCGAGAAAATATCTTCATTGATTATGGGTGCATCTGGTCATCATAGTATGCCTGCACACATCCAAGTGGGTTGATATCTTTGCAGTTCTGGTCATACAGAGCGCTAAAACGCATGCCTTCGAATACGCTTTATCGAATCGGAATGGCAAGAGGTACATAGAAAACCTAGCCTTGTTGTGCAAAAATCAATTTACAAGTAACCTTTCGGTATAGTCTAGCGAGCTGGACTGAAACCTATGCGTTCCGGGGCCCCTGTCGGGGCTCGCCGGTTCCCAATTCGGCAGGCAGGCATCATACGAAGAGGATGCGTCACTTTGATTCCGATACGGCCGCGAAGAAGCCTTATCGGCAAATGGTACGGGATGAATCGATGCTGTGGATTTACGACTACTAAGGTCCCTAGTAGAACCGACTGGGGAGTGCCGAACAATCCAATGCATCCATCCCTCCAGTCAAGAAGTGACACCCATTTTGAATGCATTTTTTTAACAGCATCTTCAAGCTTGAACTGCGTGGGATTGAAGATTTGCCACTGAATCAAAAGGCATCGTTTAGTAGTTTGAGGAACAGTGACGAAATAGAAGGTGACATTTATAAGGCAGAAACGGCAGAAGACTCTTCTAAGCATTGCGTCTTGAGAATGGTATAATGGTTGAGGTTGGATTTGTCGCAAATTGCAACCCCCTAGTGTGTCACTGATGGGCTAAGCTGCAGAATCCAAATAACTCTACTCATTCTCTAAAAAATTGAGAGTCTAGGTTCAGAAGTTTTTCATTCTAAACTAGCCAAGCTCGCCTGCAACAGTGTCTCCCAATATGATGAGATTCTAAAATGTTATGCCGTTTGATTTGAAGGCGTGACAGGGCTGTGCAGACGATCGCGATATTGTTTCCGCTGACTTGATTTGTACTATGCGCAAGAACCCATGACCCTCCAATAACATGATATGTATTCCACACAAAAGGGTTGTCGAGGAATGTCGAGGACCAGATTTCCAATTCTTGACACATGCCGGTAAGCGGATCTCTTTCTACAAACTGAACGCACTTATATCTACGGCAGGACGTTCATCGCGAAACAAACTTTGGCGATAATCAAAGTTGCGTTACGGGATCCAGATTGCGTTCTCGCGAAAAATCATCGGAAGTGATCGCAAGTTCCTTTTCTAGTAACATCTATTACTCGAATCTCTGCATCATACATTGTGTTCAAGGAGTCGGATATATCTGAAGTTCATTCTCGATTATCCGGCATCTTTTCCTTACATGAGGGTTGACACATTTTCTACTCGCTGTCGCAACTGGGCGGTTCTTACCACTGTTTATCAAGACAACCCACCAGAGAAACAACAAGCGTACTGCAAAAGCTGCTACCAAGAGCCATGGATTGGTTCGAGAATCTACTCGCAATAATATCACTTTTGTTACCAAAAGCCAACATTTCCCGCAGTGTGCGCGCAGTGATGTGCAAATGCCACATATGGTCATCAGGTTGTAACTTCGACTACAAAGTGGGCAGGAGGGTTTCAAACTTCCCCAGGCCATCATTAATTTCGTCGTTGCAAACGTCGGTGATGCATCTTAAATGCGACCTCGTATTCCAGCTCGGCTGTTGCGGTTTGCGGCTGAAAATGGCGTGATCAATCTTTGTTCGGGGTACCTGCGTCCGAAGTCGCACACACCGAAAGTGCGATTATACGTTCTGAAAGCTTGGCCCCGCAGACTCGGCAGCATCCGAGAAATTTTCCGTTGACCTGTCGCTATGAGTGAGTGTCGATTTGCCCGGATGGCAATTATGCGACGAGGTGCAGGAAGTGGAGAAGGACGCAGGAGGACTAACTCTAGAGAATTCTAGAACCATCTTTAAAAGAATGCAAAGAGGATAAGAAATCAAGGTTAAGTTTGGAAGGAAAATGAGCGTAAACAATAATATTAACCTAATGAATGTAGGAAGAGTAATCTAATCGCTGAACAAAATGCCCCAAACGCTAAAGTGTGACCCAAGGTAATATCAACAGTCAAGAAGCGAAGAAAGGAAAACCCAAATGCTAAATGCTAAACCCCAAATGCCAGCCCAGACTCCATCACTAATCGTGCACCTCCCACTTAGACGCACTGGATGTTGAAGTTGTTCATATAAACGGGAAGCGCGATCGCCGGGTTTCCATCCAGATCGGCATGAGTCGCCTTGCCGTTGAAGTTGATGACCGTGTTGCCGTCCTGGAAGAAGCAGCGCGTCGCGTCTGTGAAGCCTCCGGTGAGATCGACCGAGGTGCCGATGATAGCGCCATACTCGTTTTGGATGGCGCTGCCGCGGAAGAGATCGATGAGGTTGCGCGCCATGCCGTCGGTGAGGACGGTGGCAGCTGCGTTTCGGCCCGTCAGGTCGTTGGTGATGCGGAAGGTGAGGGATTTGTAGGTCTCGCGGGCTTCCATGGCAGGGGCTGCGACGGCGGCGGTGGAGAAGATGCCGGCAATGAGAGCGATGGTGAACTTCATGTTGATTGAGGTGGTTTTGGTTGGTTTTGGTTGGGTTGGGGAATTGGTCTTGGATTGTGAAAGACGCGTAGAACGAACACTGATTGAATCGGAGAGAGATTGGAAGTGAAGGCTGGATTGTGGTTTGAGGTGCTGATGATGGAAATTATTCTGGTGGTGAACATAGCACCTTTATACCTTGACGATAGATTCAAATTAGAAAATGCAAAGACATTGCTGAACACTGCTGAGCCTCCTCCCCATGCTCGCCGTCGAACATGAGCCTCAGCTCCCGCTGGAGTCCACCTGAATCATGTTGTTCACGACGCCAGAATGGACCTGCGTACAGGTCTGTGTCGGTGTGAAGGTTGAGTCTTCGACAGTCTGCTTCCTAATATGGAGTAGCTCTATGGCGCAGCCCGCCCACGCCAGCCACAGATACGGTGACGCTTTGACTGCCGCCAAGGCCAACCGGCAGAAACCGAACGAGGTTACACTGCTACCATGTAAGGGTAAGATTTGGAGATCGCGTGAAAGCTCACGCTAAGACTTGAGAGGAGCTGGAGAAAGGCGGGACGTTGTGAGCGGAGCAAACGAGGATGTCGCTTACTATTTTTGAACTCCTAATGGCGTTTTCAGGTCGTCTTGGCTAGCTTGGTGGGGCTGAAGTCCCACAATTGGTCATGTGCTGCCAAGGTTTGCTGGGATGGGAGCTGAGAGCTGAGATTTGAAAAGAGATTACTCCCATCGTGTGCTCCGGCGAGAGCGGTGAGATCGCTGCGCAGCTGGTTTTGATTCAAATTCTAACAGTTGACAATGGCCCTCCTCGCACATTACGGCCGCTCCTCCACATGCCCTGTTCTAGTCATCGCCCGTAGGCGACTAGAGCACGATCCTTCCAAGGTTGTACCGGGTTTAGGTATAACTGGGAGTTTAACAGGGTGGATGGGATCGATAAAGCATGCCTCCTTTCGGTTGAGCTCCAGAGTGACCCGTTACAAATTAGCAAACTGCGGATGCGACGCTTAAACAGATGAACCTCGCAAAAGCCTCGATGAACTATTCACATTAATTCAACGAGCAAGCAATGGGGAGATCTAATCACTTCAAGAAATCGACGCTTCCATATCCCAACCAGGTCCACGTGGCTTTGCACCATGAAGTCCCTCTCGAATCATCGCGGGTTCTCTTGCGAGAACAATGCGTCTACCCCGCAGTCCACAAATGTTCCAATGCGATGTTCGACGAAGTAAAACTGTGACCGCGTGATATGACGTCACATGACATCTTAGTGTAGCAGGCACTACCACCACAGGACACCTACCACAGAGCTGGGAGATCGCTTCTTCACACAGAAAGAGATAGACAGACAATACACTCAGGTTGTTGATCGATTGCCACACTGCCTCAGGACCGTATAGCGGTCACACAAACTCTTCAGGACTACCAACAAGGCCAAGTATTCCAGACTTCCAGGGAAGACGTAAATTAGGCGACGGGCCGCTCGAGGGGCATTCGATTGCGTTCATGCTTGGAATTCGCTCCGGCTAGAGAAATCACTCGAAAGAAGCAGGATAGCATGCTTCTCCAAGACTATCAGCCATCGGTTGAGCTAGAGAAGTGCAATAAGGAGTCTAGATGCGGTAGGATCTCTTCGACGAAGTTTATCCCTAGGTAAAGCACCTCCCCACGTTCGCGCGTGGAACTTGGGGCGCGTTCTTGTGTGCCCAAGGCCTCAAGACGAGCGGCGAACCAAGTAAAGAACTAGGCCGATCTCTCAAGAGCTCGATAAGGTCGTGTCAGCGCCAGGTCGGAGACAGATGACCGAAACACCACCAGCGCTCAAAGATTGAGATGAGTAATGAACACGGGATGAGGCGGAAAATAGTACGTTGAGTAGTCGTGTTCCATATTGGGAGATGCGGTCGCGCACTCGGAATGGCGCACCGCTTCTGGGACCAATCCACATTAGCAAGTGTGCAAAAATCCTCGGCAAGTGAAGTCTAGGGACAACAATCAGCCTGTTCGTGATGAAACGATGGAGTGATTTCTTCACCGTTTTCATGAGGCGTTGCGCGGCTGTAGCGAGTACTGTGTACATACGGCAAAGTGCCAAGTGGACGGTCGACATCTGATGGCTGATCATATCGCTGGGTTTGTGGCTCCTATTATGTCGTACAGCTACGCTATAGAGCTTTCCCATAAATTAACATGTCATCGGGCGAATTCCAGAAGGGATAGACTGCATCGCAGGGTTGGAAGGGCAGCGTGACGATAGGTTGCAAGGTTAGTCATTTTAGCTATCGATAACGAACCCCACAAACGACACGTAACGACAACAGGATCAGAGCAGCCGACACGGTCTCAAGAAGATATGACATAAGGCGGAGGAATTGAGGTTGCTTCTCCTGCCGTTCCCGTGGTTCAGCCTCGTGGCTTTGCCAGGCTGTCACCATGGCGAGACCAAAGCGGCGCCTTGCAGCCAATCGAAGATGCAGCCGAAAGAAGGCAACCGTGGAGGCCAGCTGAATATAACTCCGCGCCCTTACTTTCACCACACAACCGCCGCCTCTACATCATGAGCGTCAACTCTGCAATCACGCTTGATGAGCCCGATACGAGAGACCACCGCACGAGGCGGCTTTGCCGTGCGTGCAAAAAGCTAACGTCGTACGCTGGACTTCTCAAACTTCATCAGACGAGGACGTTAAAACATCTTCGACTTTTGGAACTCACGCAGATTTCGGAGAGTGAACATCCTTGCCCACTATGCGAAGTTTTCCGTTTTCCAGTGGGACGGTCTTGGAGGAAAAGTTTCTCCCGTGTTGAGCTGCGACTGGGAAGTCATTTTGACGTTGATGATGGCGATTGGATGCCCACCAAACGCATTGCAGCCGCCTTTCGCGAAAACGCCATAGCTTGTATAAAAAACAGCCAGGCGCATGAAGAGTTATGGATCCGGAATGGATTTGACACTAGGGTTTCGTGTACCCCATCCCACAAGCCCCATCAATGGTGAACGGGCGTTTCACCTCACAGCACGTGAAGGTATGTTCGCAGCTCGACGATACTCCTCAGCAAACACCAAAAGGCCGTTAGACTTCGATCACAGCTCACTAGAGATATTAGGTGATCCTGCAGCGTTTATTACAAGTCGCAGACCTCCGCTGACGGACGTTGCGAGCGACACAGTCTTCTCTTTAGTGCAAAAATGGCTCGAAACGTGCGAAAATAGCCACACCAAATGCCCTAAGAACAACTTCATTCCAAAACTACCCACGTATGTCGTCGACGTATCACCCACCAGTTCGGGTGTGAACGCGAAGCTTTACAAGCCAAGCCACGGCGAGCAAGCAAAGTATCTCTGTCTCAGCTACTGCTGGGGCACAATCACCCAAGTCACAACCACTAAAGCAGACGTCGGCGAATTCCTGCAAGAGTTACCTGTTCCCATGCTCGGGTTGACAATCCAAGATGGTATCGAAACCACCCGTCGTCTTGGCTTTCGGTACATTTGGGTGGATGCATTATGCATCGTGCAGGACGATGACAAGCACAAGGCGCTCGAGATCGGGATGATGTCGCATACATACAAAAATGCAACTGCTGTCATTTCGGCAACAGCTGCCTCGGCCTCTTCAGAAGGCTTTCTCCGAACAAACCGCGATTCGAATCTTGACGAATTTCTTGCGGACAAGCCATCAGCGGTCTTTAAATTTCAAGTTCAACTTCCCAAAGGCAGTATCGGAAACCTAACTGTGGCTGAAGAGCTCCACTTCAGTAAATCCCATCCACTAAACCACCGAGGCTGGGCGTTGCAAGAGCATATACTTTCCACCCGAAGATTGATCTTCTCATTCGTGGAGCTGCTGGTTGAGTGCCGGGAGCATGATCGCCGCCCGTTGCGTGAGAGCACTCTGGACTATGGGTTCGACGATCTGACCTTCCCCTTCCCGAAAGTCCCCTCAATCTTGAATTGGAACTTTGAGACGCTCGATTGTGTAACTCAATGGAGTGAACTTGTCTATATATACTCACGTCGTATTCTGACTGACCCCGACGACCGACTGCACGCCTTCGAAGGGATTGCCCGGGAGATTGAAGAGGTTAGCGGCAAGAAAATGCACTATGGAATGCCAGAATTTGGATGTACAACACTTGCATGGTATTCACCAAATCCTGAAACAGTTCGCTCGGCACGAGCGCCTAGCTGGTCATGGGCGTCACACGACACCACGATCCATCACTTCTTATCCCGCTACCCAAATACTGTTCTTACATACGAGGCAAATGCACGCTTTTCAGGCGGCGAATTGGTTGTCAACACTCACGTTATTATCAACGGCAGGACATGGGCAGGCGAAGACCCTCGTCAGGTTTTGTTTCATTGTTACCCAGACCTCAGTGTCGGACTTCCTAGTCAATCTGACAGGTATTACCTTCGTCTCTTTACTGGGAAGGGGCTTTTCACTGTGCACGATGTGCACGACGTGGTTCTCATTCTGGAAAGTGCCAGGGTTGGAGCGTATCGTAGAATTGGGATTTACTTGGGTGCCCTCTTTCAGGGTAGCTGGCCTGAAGAAGCCCAAGAGATCATGTTGATATGAGTTGGGATAGTTTGATTTTCCAGCGTGGGAATGTAACATTACTAGAGATTGCTTCTCTCATTACCAAAAAGGCATATGGGACTACGCCAAAAGAATTACACCGAATTACTCTCGTGGATCAAGAATGGGGTATTGAGACTATGTTTGATTGCTACGAGAAAAATTACACCCCCATGCACAATATTGCTGAAGACACTGCCCAGAGTGTGGGCTATTGCACTACGCAACAAGTAAACATTGTCAAAAAATCAACATAGGGCCAAAGGAAGTGTGGCAAGAATGTTATTAGGGACAAGATGATACTAAGGAGACATGCTTTATAACATCTCATTGACTATATTATATACGAGCATGATTTTAACACCGCCTTCTCCACTAATTGCTTTCAATGCATGAAGATTTGTGCATCCTAGACAATCAAACAATACTATACAAAAAGCAATACAAGACTCCAGCCACATGAACTCCCCGAAAAAAAAGGGGAAATGCACCCCAGTTCAGCTCATCAGCTCGCACAGTCCCAAACGAAACGCATCATAAAATCCCCATTATCACTCCATTTAGTGAGCCAGCCTTGCTGGGGTATTGATAGTGCCGCCGGTGTCGGTTCGCTTAACAACATTATCCTTCATCTTAGTATGCACCAGGCGGAAGAAGAATCAAACACAATGCTCTATAGTGCAATGATTGATGTAGAAAGAAGGAGTAGTTGAATAAAGAATGGAGTATAGGAGAGCTCTCCCTATTGCTTTATATGCTGCATCATTGTAAACTTCGGACTGATCGGGAAAACCATAACCTCAAACTCATGTTTGAAACTTCGTCCAAATCAGTTTTCCGTAAACCTCAGGGTGAATCCGTGCATATCGTTACTGTTCTCGGGTGCCCATGGTGTGTAAGAAAATGGACCAGTAATATGCAATATTAGCATACGGTACATATCTGAATACGGAACGTACCTCGCAACCTTCACGGTGGATCAGGTATATGTGCTGAGCCACAATGACACAGTCCGATGGACATTGCATTTCCACCACCGTGGAGGTTAGAGGTAGCTTTTGCTATGCGTTGAGTGGATGCTGGGTCGGGGGCCGGCGGGAGCCTGCGCTGTCTCCAGGTGCCGCTATTGCACCGTACAAAAGAATTTTCTGAAGAGATATTGTCTAGAATATGATGGTTGAGTGTTTCAAACTGACGGAGTATTTCACTGTTCCGACGCGATCGATTCAGGGTGCGACGGTTGCCGATGTACTGTTTCGCAAGATAGAGTGTTGGTCGTACGGCTAGGTTGTCAGTCGAACGCTAGACGGCCTTTCGTGCGACGGTGTGTTTAGGGGTTTAGAATTTGTCCGAATGACGTAGTCTTGTTCGTCTCACGTATTTGTTTTACTAGGACAACCTTTTACGGGAAGGTGTTGGACCTCAACCCGGTATGAGTGACAAGAATATCCCGATTATTCACTGCGAAATGTCTATTGCGACCGCTTGGTAAAATTCCAATCGCATTATATCCTACAGTTATGATAGCTATTTCGTTATCACTCTCCCCATCTCCCCCAAAATATCTCCCACTGTCCTCCCCTCACTATCCCTCACATCCCCATTAGCCCCACGCTCCAACAACCACCTCACAACATCCTCCCTCCCCTCCGTAGCCGCAACATTCAACGGCGTCCCAGCCGGCCCATCCCCATCCGCCTCCCCCACCTCATCCACATCCCCCCCATTCTCCACCAACACCCCCAACACATCAATCCTTCCATTGGCACTCGCCACGCGCATAGCCCTCGACCCCTTGATCACAGCCCCATGCTCAACCAAACACCGCACAATCTCGCAATCCGCCTGCGAGCATGCGACATACAAGTAATTCCCCAGACTGTTCCTGCAACGACGCGACGTCGGGGGTGCCTGGGGCGCATTTGGCGAAAACCCGGTGTCCATGAGATGCCGTATGAGTCCGAGATAGTTTTTTCGCGGGAAGTCCTCGGTATTCGGGCCGCCCCAGCACGCGGCGCTCAGTAGGTCCGTGCCGTGATGCATTTTTCGAGAAAACACTTCCGGGTTGACGAGTTGGTATTTTAGGAGCACTCCGAGGGGGGTTTCTTCTAGGGCCGCGCTCATGGTGTCTGGTGTTATCATTTCGGAGGCTGCGATGTTGTGCGTCTGGCCCAAGCGGAGGAGAGTTTCTACGATGTTTGCGTGCCCGCGTTTTGCGGCGGCTTCGAGCATGAGTTGGAGGTTTGGCTTTTGCATATATTGGTTGGTTTGGGCGTCGATGAGGACGTTTCCTGTGCTGAGTGCGACTTTGACGTTAGAAGGTTGTTGGAGGGCTGAGTTGAGATTTTGGGGGTCGCCATTTTTGCAGAGGGTGAGGAGGTGGTCGGCTGAGGAGTTGGGGGAAGCCATTGCGAGGTTGGTGGTCTTTGTTTTGGGAAATACGGTGGATCGAGTGGAGTGGTGGTGCGGGAATCTCTCTTATACTTTCATTCCCTTTGGGGAGGGCTGGGTGGTGCTAGGGTATGCTTACGCGGCGGTTGCCTGACATCTGGAGTCCGTGAATGCACGTGCACTAACAGACAATGAGTCCGTGATTAACCCATTATATAACCCAAGGGCAGCAAAACTTCAAGAAACACTTCGCTGTGACTAGTTGCACATTCGTGTCCGTGTGCAACCCTCTAGCATTCCCCCTAAGGTAACGTCCACTCGGTCGGATACGCATCCACGCCGTACCTCCAAGCGCTTCACGCCATCACTATCTTGCACCTTAGCCTAAAAACTTGCGCACGCGCCGCACAGTATTAAGATACCCCATCCCATCCACAACGCTCTTCTTCTCCACCCACGGCGGCAATCCCACACCTTCCAGCAACACATCCTCCCCGACAAATTTCCCTCCGCACTGTAAATAGCTCATCTGATCGTGGAGCTGGTGGTACGCGTCTTCTACGTACGCCCACTCGGGTGTGTCACAGCATCCTGCTACAAAGACTGTTTTCTCGGGTGAGAGGGTCTGTAACAGGGAATCATGCGTCTTTGGGACGAGAACCTGCAAGATGCGATTTTTATGATCGAAGCCTCTTATCATTGCTGTGCAGACGAGCTTTGAGGTTTGTGGGTCGAGGGGGTCTGTCATTCCCGTTGAGGCGTTGGATGGGAAGTACGGGATATTAGTGTCGGGCGTTCGAGGGAGGGTACGGTATTGTGCTTGCGTCACGGGATCCGATGTTTCGACTACGTGGATGACGGAGCCGTTTAGGGCAGTGGCGAGTTGGCTGGATGGCAGTGGTTCGAAGAAGGCGAGGATGCCGATCAGGTCTCGCGATCGGGTGGTGGTTTCTTCGTAGCAGAATTCCCAAGGTGTTAGGTGGGAGAGGGGTTGGGTGTCCCACATTATCTCCATATTTCCTTGTGGAGACTTGGAATGGGGATTTGGGGGTTTGACGTGACCAATGTGGAAGTATGATTGCATGTGCATAGTGCGCAGTTCAGCGTCTGTCCTCGATGGTGGGAGAAGTGGAAATTGGGGGGCTAGTTCGTGGAGAGTGGCGGTGGCTCTCTTTGCGAGGGTTTGGAGAGTGTCAAGTTTGAGTGCAACGTCGGGATCGATGGCAGCGGTGTCGCCAAGATGGATGATATGATTGGGCTTCACGGTCGTGAGGAGGGTTCGTAGGAGGGCGAAGTGCGCAGTGTAGAGTGTGGTTGGGGTGTTGATGATGAGAGGCCGGGCTCTATATTCCGGTGGGAGGTTCTGATAGGTTTGGAACAAATCTGAGACGCATGATGTAAAGTAATCTTCATAGTTTGCAAGACTCTGGAAGGGAATGGGATGCGCAGCGATGGTTACGTTCCTGCCTGGAACCCCTGGGGGACTATTTGGATGTGTAAAAGAGGGGCCGAGGTTGACCTCTTGAACAACTATGAGCGATACTTGGCCGTGAGGTGTGTACTCTGGCTTTTCGGGATCGAGGTCCAGGTAGCAGACTGACGGTAAGGGCTTTGCCGTTTTGCCCATGCCGGTAAGGTATCGGTTGAGCAGTCGCTTAGCAAAGGTAGACTTCCCAGAACATGGCGGACCGGTAACTAGAGAAATCGCAGATTTGCTGGCAATGTCTTCGATTGAACGGAGCCACTCTTCTGGTGCATTCTCCGGTGTAAGAGGGCGTGCCAGGGTGTCGGTATCTGATTGACTGATCTGGGAAGAGAGTGAGTAAAGTTATCAGGTAGCGTGGAATATTGATAATGCAAGCATACCAAGTGGAACGACCTCTCTTTCCCAGAGTTTGAAGGCGCAACCCAGATGTCCGCAAAGAGCGGACTCAACCTCGTAAAAGGCGTGGGCTTCTCGCAATGTAGGAATTGAACATGGTTCAAACGGTCAAGGCCCCGTACTTTGCTTATCGGGTGAGTGGAAGGCACGAAAACCCGATACGTCCTCGCCTGTTCCCCTTGACGCGGTATTGCGACCAGATTTGCGCCATTAACATTGACAGCGCCCTTTAGGATTTTGACATCGCAGCATCCAACAAAGGCGGCTGTGGAATGCTTGTCAAGGACAATAGTAAGACCCTCATCATTACCTGAGAGCACATTTTCACCATCATTCTGCCACGTGCTGAGCTTGAAGTTTTGGTTGACGACGGGGATCTCATCCGGTTCGGATTCAGCATAGTCAGAGTCGGTGGCGCCTGTTAATGTTTGGGGAGCTTCTTGTGTGCCATCGATAGTTGTTGCTTGCGCCGTCACCGCCGCTGCTTTCAGTCGTGCTGCAGCGATGGCGCTGATTGGCTTGCCATTCGCATTCGCAGGGTCTACTGACGAATTAGAGAATGCTTAGGAGGAACAGTCAACGACCTGTGTTTACCTGAAGTCTGTGGCACCGTGGATTCCACCTCTCCTCTCTTTCTCTTTCCGGCCATCTCGAGCACTAGTTGAGTGCTGTTCGCGTTCTGCTGGTCGTGGGCTCAGTTGGACGTTCACCGTTTTGCTAGCGCGTCCGAAAGCGCACTAGCGTCTACAAGGCGGTAAACCGCTGCGGCAGAATTTTTGCTCCGCAAAAAGTTCGCGACAAGCTCCGCATCTTCCAGCATTCGTCATGATAGCGCGACACCCACAATGAGCAAATCGAAAAAATCCGAGGTGCAGCTTCCAGGCCTAGTCTCGAAGCTGAAACCGAAACCGAAAACGCCCGTCGCGCCTCCGAGAGCCGCATTGAGCCTGGAATTCATCGACAGCGGCGACGACTCGTCGAACGAAGAATCGACTCCTAAAAAGACAAAAACGCCGGTGCAGATTGGGATACACCCACCAAGGCCTAATGCAGTAGCCAAATCGACTTCGAAAGTTCCGAAACCGCGAAAAGAAGCCTCGAAACCACCGGCGAAAGCAAAAGTACCCGCGAAGAAGCCCGCCCCGAAGCAGGTGATGGTAGAAGAGCAAGGTGCCGAGTCTTCAAACAGCTCGGAAGAGAGTGAGGACGAAGGGGCATACATTAAAGCCGCGCAGCAAAGACAAGCGGCGAGCACATCGAGTGGGGATAGCGAGAGCGCAAGCAGCTCGAATAGCTCGAGTGAGGAGTCGGAAGAGGAACCTGCGCCAAAAGCGACTCCGAGAGCTGCGACGAGGTATGCGTCTATGTGCATAATGTTTGCGCGCATGGGCTGACCATTTCGAAGTCAACCAAAACCGTCTCACACCGTCGAGTTCCAGGCACCGCGGCCATACATCCCTCCAAAAGATTTTGCCCCAGTTCCCACAGCTCGAGCGTCAACTTTTCCATCTACGGCACTGTTTGACAACTTGGAGGGCAAGCAAGTGTGGCACATTACAGCTCCCGCGGATCTCTCTTTGAAGAATTTGAAGGAGCTTGCAATGGGGCAGGCGATGCAAGGCGATGCTATCATAAGCCAGAAGGGCATAGAGTACGGATTCTTGACAGCAGAATCGGACGAGGTTGGAGCGCGGGAGGTAGTAATACCCCGGGAAAATGGCTACAAAACCGGTCAGTATGACTGCAACCGATCCTTTGCATCCTACTAACTGCCGCACAGTCCCCAAACGGATATCGCAAACGCTCAACATCAGACAAGTCATCAACCTCCCGAAGCTTAGCTTGAAGCAAGCAGACCCGAACACCGGCTCCGAAGCCGCAGCATCAATCACAAGATCTACTATCCGAGTGCCACGACCGCAAGTAAAAGGGCTGAAGATGCGCTATTTCCCATCCGGGGTCGCAGATCACACGCCCATAACGCTCGGATTTTCAGATAGCGAGGACGAAGCGCCACCTGCACCGCCTGCTGGGTTGGGTGTCCCGAACGAGAATCATATTGGTTCGAAGTCTGAGAAGCGGAAGCACGCAGAAGTGAACGGGGATGGAGCGGGAGAGCACCCGTCAAAGAAGCACAAGAAGCACATGACGGCAGAGGAGATTCAAAGGAAAGCGCAGAAGAAGGCTAAGAAGGAAAGGAGAAGGCAAAAGGAATTGGCGAAGATGAAGTCATGATAGGTGCATTTGATGGATATGGAACAGTAATCATAAATCCCATCGACTCGTGAAAAACGAGGCCAACCTGGGGATTGGAAAGCCACAGCACAACGCGTCGGCTACTCAAACGGTGTGGCGGAATCGTTAGTCGCGTCACAGGAGACGAGTGGACGCGAGGCTCAATTGATAAGATACCACAGTGGTACCATCAGAGTGCCACGGTATGATAAGGAACTGCGTTATGCATCTTCTCCTACAGGTCTAATAGACCAGGCAGCTACAAAGTGACATTCACCCCTTGATATGATTGTCCTCAGGCAAAAAGGGTTCTCGAAATAGATTCGCTCGGAAGTTATCCGCATGCAAGGGTTAGGGGAGTCGGTACGCCAACGACGCCAATGGACGCTTTCGGGGTAGTCAAGGATAAGGTTTGGATAGGCGTTTGGGTTGCACATCCTTTTCGCGGGCTAACAGCAATTAACAACTACACGCGTAAGTTTGACGCGCTATATGAGAGAAATTCCAAAATAAAATATCTAAATTCTAATCACGGTGCGCCATACAGTTTGATACAGGGCCGAGGTCGAGTGAAGCTTCCTAGCGATCATCGCTCTGACGACATCGCACGGACCACCAAACACTGGTGACCCCTGTTAGCAGGCGCGTTTCGCTGGAGCGTCGCCAGCATTCAGAGTCAAGCTGCTCTTCTCCCTTTTACATCGCATCGTTGCGTCTAAAATGTACATGAGCGGCAGGCAATACACTCGCGACTCTCTTTCACGCGCCGCGCCCTCGCAGTGCCATGGCGCCGCCCCACGCTCCTTCCTCGTCTGCTGAGCCAGCGCAAACAACAACGATCGACCCCCCACCCCTACCTCCCACGCCCGCGCCCCCGCACGAAGGAAACATGGCCCATGATATATCAGACGCAGAAGATGTGCGCTCTTTCGATATGCCAGACTCGGACCTCCCTCCGCTGCCGACCGACGACGATGACAGCTTCCTGCAGCCCAACAACTTTGGCGACGGCCCAGCACTGGGGGACGAGAGCGTTATGATGGACCGCGAGATGAAGCGGCAATTGATGGATATTGAATCGAGCTTCCTGCCAGAAGCGTCGGTCCAGGTGGAAGCCGCGCCAGGGCCGCCGGGCGCAGACGACACATATCTGTTTGGGGGCTCCCCTGGGCATGCGCAGTCTGTATCACAGGTGGAAAATGTGAACAAGGACTTGGAAAGGCGGGAAGATGTAGAGGGTATACAGAACGGCGACTCTTCGATCTTGACTGACGAGCCTCCTACTCCAGCCGACGCGTACAAAACACCCGCTGCCCGTATGCTAGACATGGACGCGGACGACTCGCTAGTCACCGGCGACTCCACATCCGAGGCCATGCCATCATCGCCCTCCGCAGACGCTGCCCAGAGAAATCAGTCGCGAGGTGCGTCGGGGAGAAAGCCTGCGCAAGAAATCACAGAACACAGCGAGGTTGACGAGGTTGACGAGGTTGAGGAGGTCCAGGCAGCTGCCGGCGCGGAACAGAAAGAGCACGACGATTCTCGGAGACCCACGTCGAGCGCCTCAACGGTGAAAGCGCCCGAGTTTGGCCCTCTGGAGGAGAACTCATCATTCACCGAGGAGCACGAGCTCAGCCTGGAGAGCCTTACCATACCCGTTCCCACCATTTCAACCATGACTACGCGCGCCGGGCAGCGTCCAAGCTTTCTGCAACATCGACACTCCAGCCAGCGATCCTCAGTCTCTTCCTTCACCAATCCCTCGGACGTGTCGTTAGACGGCGGCAGCAACGGGAGCCAAAGCGCAGATTTTGCGTTACAAAGCGGTGGTGCGGTGCCTCGCTCAAGCGACCAGAGCCGGCCGAACAGCATGATGCTGTCAAGGCTACCAAGTCTCGGCAGCATTGCATCTTCAATGTCAGGATATAGCGACCCCAACCCTTGGGATAAGCAACGGAGTATCAGCTCAAATTCATTAGCTGGTTATCTGCACCCGGACTCTAGTCTGGAGCGACTAGAGGAGGAAACACACAACTCCACCACTCCTCCAGAGACACCTCGCGCTGCGAGCGCAAAGCCGATCGCGCCCACTGACACTGTCATTGCCCGACACGTACAAGACATTCAGGTCCCCGATACAATCGCGCGAGAGTTTCGCGAGAAGCACGGTCGATCGCCCGAGAAGCGGCATATGGCAACCCCATTCACGCGAAACAAGCACAATCTGACGCTAAAGGAGCAGAATAGCAAGATCGATAAGCTGAGCAAAGAGAACTTCGACCTCAAGCTCAAGATCCACTTTCTCGACCAAGCGTTACAGAATCGTTCTGATGAAAATGTCAAAGAGACGATCAGCAAGAATGTCCAGTTGCAGACTGATCTCGCCAACGAGAAGAAGGACAATCTCTCGCTACGAAAGAAGATTCGGGAACTGGAAAGAAGGCTAAAGGCCCAGGAAGACGGCGAGACTGCGAAGTCACCGTCCAACGAATCAGAGGACGACAAGAGCGATGTTTTGTCGAGACACGCAGCTCTGGAAGAGGAGATTGAGTATCTCAGAGAGCGTTTGGAGTCAACCGAAACGACGGTCGAGCATTGGAAGCAAGAAACGATGACCAAGGAGGCGGATAACAGGCGCATTCTGGATTACATCAAGAACATGAGGCAAAATGGCACATCCGACGATTCGGCAGGAGTGGATGAAGCAATTCACATTCTCACGGAAGACTTCGAGGAAGAGCGCACACGGCGAGAGCAGGCAGAAGCGCGCTTCGAACAAGCCGATGCTGAACGTGAGCAGCTTCGCGATGAGATACAGCGCTTAAGGGAACAGCACCAACTAGCCCAACAGCCCTCTCTGACCAACAATCACATCAAGCACGTCTTCAACAGCCGGAAGACGTACACCACTCATACCACACGGTCAAATTCTGGTTCCGATGCCAATGAGCAACCTGCGGTGTCGATAGGCGCCGCCAGCAGCACCCTTGTAGAGCACCTGCAAACGGACAACGAGAAGCTGCAACGAGACCTCCATGCTCAAGCTTCCATGCTGACTTCACGGAATCGCGAAAACCTTCGTCTGCGAGAGGAAAATGAGGGCTTGAAGCTCACCATCCGAAGAGGAGACGTTGCATCCATCGCCGGCGACAGCATCCTAGAACGTTCCATCTCTCGCAATCACATGAGATCTGTATCGCGAGCCAGCCACGCTACACGCATGAGCCAGATAAGCGACCCAGAGCGCGACCGTGAGCGCGAGGACCTAGAAAGCAAATGCTCTGCACTTCGAGACGAGCTGTCCCAGGCGAAGCTTCAGTACAAAGAGCTGGACGATCAGCTTAACGGCCATCTCGACCTATTGGAACAGACCGAGGGCAAGGTGCAGGAGCTTCAGCGTGAGCTGGATGCCCAGACAGAGGACTTGCAAGCACTGTCGAATGAGCGGGACGAAATCCTGGAGGGCCTCCAGGAAAAAGATCAAGAGTGCGAGGATGTCAGAGCGCATGCCTTGGAGACAATACAAAGACTTGAAGCCGAGATCGAGCAGAAGGAGCAAGAATGCAATCGCCTCGTCACGGAGCTGGAGAACATCAACGAGGACTTCAATGCCTTACAGCAGGAGATGAAGAACGTGAGCGAAAGCTTGGTACAGCTAGAAGACGATCGCGTCGCAAGCTTGCGGAAGATTCAGAATCTGGAGGCAGAGCTCGAAGATGCCAACCAAGAGCTGGGCAGACAAGACAAGCTGTTATCGGACGAAAAGTCGAAGAACGAACGACTGGAGATCCAGCTTGAGTCTTGCCAAGGCGAGATCGACTTCTTGCGTGAGGAGCAGGAAGGCGACAAGATCAAGATCGGCGAACTCGAGTCGTCTCTCAACACCGCACACGTATCCATTCAAGACGAAAAGGAGCGCTTCCGTGACCTCGAAGAGCGCATCACCGAAGAGAGACACCAGCGCGATGTTCTTGACAACCAAGAGAAGCAGGAGGTTGAAAAGGTCGTCACGGACCTCAACACCCAGCTTGCCAAAGTCAAAGATGAGAACAGGAAGCTGCGGAAGAACCTCTCAGGCAAAGAAGTCGAGGCTTCCCAATGGAAGCAACGGCTCGACGAACTCGAGAACAACCTCCGCGAAGCCCTTGGCAGCCTCAATGGCACCAGGACCAGCATGCTCAAGGTACCAGCCACCATTTCTGCACCTACGAAATATATATTTAACGCCATTGTTCAGGATGTACACAAGCTGCAGCGCGATCTTGAAGCCACGATGCAGGAACTCGACAACACGAAACAGGACCTTGGGGAGAAGGATCGTCTTCTTCGCAACCGAGATGCGTTGTTGGAGAGTACTGGTTTGGAAAGCCGTCGTCTGTCGGACATGCTCGAGCGTGAACGACAAGCCCGCCGTCAAGACCAGGCTAACTTTGAAAATGCCAAACGAGGCCATCAATCCGTCACCAGAACCATCCAACAGCACGAGACCAGGGTTCTTGAGCTTGAGACAGCGCGCAGCCAGGACCGCCAGAAGCTCCACGCGCTTGAGAAGCAGTATCGAGACCAGCTGCTGGAACGCAACAATCTGCTCTTTGCCCTGTGGAATCGCCTTTCTACTCTTTGTGGCGCAGAATGGTCACGCAGCCATGCTCTTGTTAGTGGTGAGATTCCGTCGATGGAGCTCATTTCCAAGAATATCCAAGGCTTCAACAAAAACATCATCCTGGCTGTCAAGAACGTCGAAGGCATCATCGGCGGGTTCCGCCAAAGGATCCGCGGCTTGGAGAAGGATCTCACTCGAGATTACCAAACGCTCGAGCATACCCTGGACGTTCGTCTCAAGCGTCTCGAGCAGCTCGAAAAGCTTGTGAGGGCACAAAGAGACTCAATCGGCAGACCGAGCACCATTCGCGGCGGCGTAGTGGAACTCAACAATCAAGAGGTGACGAAACTGCGGAACGAGAACAAGACGCTGCGAACCGAGGTAACTACCCTCCGCGCCATCACAGCAACAACGAATATGGGTCAAGAAGCCTCACGATCATCTTCCCGTGCAGGGTCACCCAGCTCCTCTAAACGCGCCAGCATGGCACAAACACTGCTCCGACACCACTCCACCTCCGCCGTCGAAGGCCTATCGAATCCTCCCGATCATCCATATCCACAAGCCGGGCCATTGCAGCCCAGCGAACAGAAATGGATACATCGCCTCAAAGAGCTAGAGAGGCGGTTGAAGGCCGAAAGAGAAGCACGGCTATTAGATCGCAGCGGGGCGCGAAAAAGACTGGAGCAGAAAGTTGAAGAGAATGCAGATTTGAGGGCGTTGCTTGAGAGGGAGCGCGACAGGAAGGAATCGGAGGGGACCATAGTCGGCGGAGGAAGTGGGCATGGCAGTTGGAGCGAAAGCAAAGGGCCGGATGACGATGTATATTAGTACGTCACTTCTTCCACCTTTATTGGGGTTCGGGCGTTGCTGCTGTTTCTTGACTGGAGCGCGATGTTTATTGGCTGAGCATTTATTCGGGTTCACTTCACTTCGTTGTCGGTATGTTTTATTTAGATATTTTGGTTTGGGTTGGGGAGGGGGACGGCGCTACGGTTGAGGCCAAAGGAATGCATTCTGGTATCATGGCGGGTGCGCGGCGTATGATAATACCTCGTCCATTCAAAGTTTGCTCGTTACGGCCCGCGGTGCACAGTGTGAGGTTGTCGTGATGTCTGTGAGCGGGTGGTAGTGGGGAGGTTGGTTGCGACTTCCGAGTTGTTGTCTTTGCTTTGTCAATGTTGTCTGGCTGACGTGCGGCAGTTTTCGAGGAGCACTCTGCTTCTTCTCTTTTGCAGTCTCTCTCGTCCGTGATCTGCCTTGGGTATACATTTATGAACTTCTAGTGGCTCCACCTTTGACGACGACTTATCTACGACGCTATCCTCTCACCTCAGTGCCAAGAGTGTATGATGATAGACATAGGCTACCCTACCCGCACCACAGTCTTTCTTCCTCCACTTCCTCGAAGCCAATCCCTGCACCAGCAATGTTTTGCACCTGCTTTCTCGAGCGGTAACTCGTGCTCGTCACTACCATCTTCGCCAGGCAGCCGACAGGGCAGAACCTCGCCGCCATACCCCACCCGCCGGCCCAGAGCTCTCTCACCGCCTCAGCTCCGTTTGCGACGCTCTAGCGAGCCGAGCCGTAGCCTGCTGCTTAAGGCTGCAAGACGTGCTTTCTTCTTACACTCTTTACAACCCTAGTATGTTGATCTTCTCCCGCAGTTGTCACGAATAGAGCCTGCGTAGAAGCCAGCATTACACCTTCCTATCTAATCATGTTGAGACCTTCACTCACCGATTGGCAGAGGGGGCCTCGTCGTCCGGCCGTGGGCCCACCTACATACCAGATCTCAGCCGCCCGGTACCTCTATGACTCCGGCGGATTTTATCCATTTTTGCGACACCGCGGACAACACCGAGAAAATCACTACCCCGCCATAAATAAGGCGCCGACACCAGCAATAGAATTGCAAGTCAGCTCACCACAACGGAGCGTGACGCCGAAAGACCCGGACGAGGACTCGGTGGAGAGCGCGTTTGCACGGCTGGAAGAGACTGAATATATCGCCTTTAGGCCCAGAACTAAGCTAGAAAATCACCTTGACAGAGATCGCCTGCACGAAGATCACGGCTACGAAGATCAGATGTTCGAATGGAATATGCCGGCACGCAAAGCAACTACGAAAGTGAGTGCGACACCCAAGGGAAGAGGCAGGCCGAAGGGTTGGAAAAAGGTGGAAGCCCCAGATACCGTTACGCCGAAGAAGCGTACGCAACCTCAGCGCGGAAGTAGTGCGGCTAGGAAGGCCCAGAAGACGGGTGCGCATGATGTCAAAGCTGCACAAGGTGGTGGAGGAAAGACAGTGAGGTCTTACGTCAAACAAGAAGAGCAGGAGCCCGTCATCTCGAGACAAAGCACGGCTTCGGACACGATAGAGATCTCTTCTGGTGAGGATGATGTGCCTCTCCGCCGTTGGTCGTTGAGACGGGCGATGGCCGCTAAGGTACATGTGGAAGCACCCAGCGTACGGAAGACCTTGGTGGTGAAACTCCCGGTGAGTTCTTGGAGGATAGACTCGACGAATGGCAGCATCGTCGACGTGATGCGGTCAGAGAACGAAACGCTGACAGGTGTCAAGCCTCGCGCACCCTCGAGAGATCGGTCCCTTGACGCCTTGAACGGAAGCAGTACAGAGCCTGATGAAGATGCCGGCCCTAATTCCACTTGTGGAAGCGGGTACCTCAGACCAAAAGTCGACATTCCTATGGTCAGTGCGACCGGGCAGGCCAATTCCAAAGCGGAAGTACGACTCCACGAATATCGACAAGGTCTTGAAGCTCAGATTCAGCGCACTCGTACTGTTGAAGAAGAACTGGCACGCGTCAAGCAGGAACATGCGGACGAACTTGAACGACTCCATAGAGAGCATACAGTGACCCAGAAAGATACGACCGAACGTCTAGATGAGGCCCAGAAGGCTGTTGCCAGATTGCAATCCGAGGCACGAGCCAGGACCGAGAGTGAAGATGACATCCTAACTCTCGAAGAGGAACTACGGTTGACGAAGGAGAACAACAAGGCGCTGCAAGACAAGATATCAGCATTGGAAAAGAACGCCAAAGACCATAAGAAAGATCAAGCCAAACTCCAGCTCACAATCGCCGAACAAGGATACGACCTCGACCGCAAACAAGAGGAAGTCGACGAGCCAGAAGAAGATATCGAAGCACGGGGCAAGGAACTCAATGAGCTGCAAGAGAGCCTGGATTCCAAGAGCGCGGAGCTTGATGCCTTACAAAACGAAGTCGCTGCTGGCAAGAATGCCGCCGATGCAGATACGCACCTCCGAGTCGAAAACGCCAACCTTCGGGCTGAACTGCAAAAAGAAAAAGACATGCACGAAGACCTCATGAAAAATCTTGACTACCTCTCCGTCACCGCCCGCCAGGACCTCCACGACCAAATCTCCGCTCTAGAGCGGCAAAACGCCGAGCTCCAAGCTTCACTCGCCAAAGAGAAAGAGCGCGTCCAACGAACCCAGTTCTCTCCCGCCCCGCCTTATCCCTTGTCGCCTGCGCCCTCCCTCGCTAGCGTATCGTCCAGCGAACAAACGCGCACCGATAATGTGAGGAAAATGTATATGGCAGTTAAGCGGCGCTATGATGTCTTGCATTGTGTGGCTATGGGGTTGAACCTGGCGACGAGGGGAATGGATTTAACCAGCTTCGGTGAATTTGGCACGTGCTTGAGACAGTTGAGACAAGCGATGGAGGAGCAAACGGAGACTGGTGAGAGTCATCGGAATGCAGGGAGTCAGTAGGCGTCGAGGGGGGTTGGGGTCGGTAGGCTTGGTGATGGGTGTGTTGGCTTTTGGTTCAAAATTGGCTTGGCTAGGATTTTGGGGATGGGGAGGCCTGGTGGGAGTCAGCGGACTGACGTGTCCACAAGACGTGACGTGCTGTATCAAAGCTCGTGGTCTCGCTATGTGGCGCGATCGCGTTGCTTGGGTTTGGGTCATGGTGGTGCGGCGCATCATTAGTTTTAGGGGTTTAGGACATATCCGGCGGGGGTTGAGTGGGTTCATCCTTCAGCTTTTTCTGGTATTAATCATCTATGCGTATATAAAGAGCTATCTTCTACTCTACTACGTCTTTCTTTACACCCCTGTCGGTGCGTTTTGGGCGTCTGTAAAAGTTACTGGTGACAATACCATGTGCTTGTCCTTGATTTCGGGCTTGCACTTGGGTGGCTTTAAAACTGAAAATGCGGCTATTCATGTCTTCGGTGTGGAAGAGAGGGTAAGCATGCCCTAAGACGTGTCTAAAAACTGATCGGATCGTTGGCATGGAAGTGTTCTTGCTTTCTTGTTCGCAGACCTCGAGGTCTCTAAAACAACCAGACCTACGAAAATATGTTGTTGGCGTGGTGGGGGACTTCTTTACGCACACGAGCGTGGTTTAAAGCCCAAAGACGGATTGACATGGCTTCGCCCTTGGGTTTCTTCCTGGACATCGACGTCTCTAAAACGACAACATTGACCGAAATGTTGTCTCCGCGTCTAAAAATCACCCAATCCCTTCGAGTGCGTCTAAAAGAGAAAACAGTTCGATGGCATGTCGGTGCAGCGCGTGCAACAGTCGGTATTACGCTTCGTACGGTATCGTTCAAACGCGGTTTTTGGCGGTCCGTACGGTAGTAAGCGCTTATAGTAATTACAACCGTACCGTACTAAAATTAAAGCCGTAGTACGGCTATACAGTTCCTAATTAGAAAGAAGGCGTAAGTTAAGCGTCTAGGAGTGTTTAGAGGTTAGATATAGTAGATCTAGACTACTTTAGGTAACCTGGATTATAAGCAAGTCGCTCTTGTAAGCGAGTTACCTACCTTACTAACTCTCTTAGCCTTTTACAGCCTGTACATCTATAACGCAATAAAATAATATTAATATAAGAGCTATTCTAGTTTAAGTAGTATCTATAGTATACTTTTTATAGGTTTATAAGTTATAGCTAGTCTCTCTACAGTAACTGCAGCGCGCTAAGACCTACTAGCTTATACCTAATCGCGCCTTATCTTAACGCGTTTCTCTCTTAAGTTGCTACTTAACAGCCTTTTAAGTAATAATATCCTCTCTCTCTACCTTTAATAATATGCCTTACTTCTAGATTTACTTCTTTTATAATTTCTACGCGTTATAGCGGCCTTATTTTCTCTCTTTAGGCTTAAGATTTACTCGCGCATAAGCGCTATTTAATATATTACCTTAAAAGAGCCTCTTTCTAGCCAATTAAGCCTCCTAATAATAGAAGTAGGTAATAAGCTCTTATACACGCGAATTCGCTCGCGAAATAACGTTAATTATACATCTAGTTCGCGTATATTACTAGGTGTTTTAGCCTTCTATATAGCCTCTAGTAGGGCTGCTAGCGACGGCATCCTTAGCTTAATATTAAGCTTTAAGATTACTACCTCTAAATTATATAGGGGTAGTCTAGCACTCTAAAAGTTTACGCAGATATTCTTTTTTATAATTAACTAGTTATAGGCGGCGTAGAAGGTAGGTAGGAACTTAAGCTTAGTAATATAGTTAATATAGTCGCGTATTAGGCTTAACATTTAATATCTATACGCCCGCTTAATAGCGAGAAACAGCTAACGTCTAGTGGCTATAGGAGGTGCGATGAATATAGCGATATATAGAGAGTATAGATATTATTTTCCTTATAGATTTCTTAGAATTTAAGCGACTTATAGCTCTTATAGCCGCAAAGTATAAGTAGCTAGCGCACGCCTACTCTACGCGCTGCTATATGCTTAATAAAGTGCTGTAGCTAGGTAATTATTACGCCTACATTAGTATTACTGCCCCGCATATACTCACTCTTGCTTGCTAAGCGAGGTCTAAATATACCTTCGTATTAGTATACATATTATTCTATATTACGCCTAGTATTAGAAACTAATACTGCATGCTATATCTTTTAAATGTATAGCCTAGTAGTATAGAGCTAGCCTATTATAGTAATACTAAGCTTATTAATAGTCTAACTATTATTACTAAGCCTAATAGTCTAGTTATCTAGTATATCCTCGCCCTTATACTAGGCAGAGAGGTAGTACTAGCTAGTAAAAATAATAAAGGGCAGGATTGCCTATCTAGTAGCGTTAATTCTATAGATTACTATAACCTACTTATAATTACCTAGCTAGATTACTTTTAGCTAGCTACGCCTCTCTAAGCCTATAATAACTAGCTAGAAGGATATCTTATCTATTAGAAAGCTAGTCTTATTAAAGTTAAAGGTATTCTTATTATAGATACCGTAGGTAGCCTTTATACGTATGTTACGTCCCTACGGGGTAGTGTCATGCCTGTATTGGTATCCACTACCCCGCACGGGCCCCTCGCTAAGGCGAGACCCACACATACCTTCGTATTAGTATATATATTATTCTATACTACACCCACTATTGGAAACCGATACTGCGTGCCATATCTTTTGAATGTGCGGCCTAGTGGTATAGAGCTAGTCCCTTACAGGTAGCTAGTCCTATAAGGGTAAGTTAGTTCTTAGGCAGAAGCGATAATAGGAAGGAGGTTATTAATTACGTAAGTAAGTAATAGGGTAGTTAGTATTAAAGTTATAAAACTATTAAATTAATAATACTTAGTAGAATCTAAATAATAGATTATTAACTAAGTTAAATACTAGGAACTATAGGGTTCCTATTATTCCTATATATAGTAATGCTATTCCTTTAAAGTACTACTATCCTAAAAGTATAGAATAGTTAGCTATCTAGGGATAGTTAACTATCCCTTACTTAGCGGGATATTATAGCTTAGTAAGATAGTATTATTACCTAATCTTAGTTATAGTATTACAGCGTTACTCTATATTATTACTATTATTCTATTCTTTTCGCCCTTTATTCTATATTCTTAGATCTTAATATTACCTCTTCTCTTTCTAGGTAATTATTCTAATACCCCTACTTACCCTCCCGTGCTATATTAACTATTAGTATAAAGTTTATAGTGCCCTACGCTTTATTTATATTCTCTAGACCTTACTAACTATGCCTAAGAAATAATAAACTAATAGAGCGCGTGCGCCTTATAGAGAAACTTCTACCTTAGAGTATTAATCCTAGGCAGCGCGTGTGCGCGTAGCTGCGTAAAAGATATTATTTTAATATAGTTATTATAAAAAGAAGAGTTTATAGTATTTTATAGATATAGTATCTAGTTATTACGCTAGGTGTATTATAGTAAAGGCTAAGTATAGTCTATTTATTCCTAAGAAGGAGTAGAAGAAGGTAGAGTAGAAGAAATATAAGAAGAAGTTAGCGCTTCTTTATATAGAGAAGTCTACTATATAGATTACTTAGGTAGTTACTTACGCGCAGCGTAAACTAGTAAAGCTAAAGAGTTATAAGTAAGATATAGCGCGTTATAACCTTACCTTACTATAGGTTTAGAACTAATTAAATAAGTTAAGTGCGCTATTTTTATTTCCTATAGGTATAGTTCCTACTAACCTAGGCTAGTTATAGGTTAATAGTCTTTCTCCTAATCTTTTATTAGATTAGCTTCTTAATAATTTCTTATTCTTAGTTCCTTTAGAGTTTATTCTTAGTAGTTTAGGTTTTTTTACTATTATAGAAGATAGTACTACTCTTTAGCTAAGAGTAGTTTTCTTAGTTACGTTTATCTAGTGTAATAATAAGTATTAAACTTTAGTCTTACTTCTTTAAGTAGTTACTAATAGTTTTATAGGTTAGCTTTAGGTTTCTATATATTCTTTAACTTAGAATAACCTTTCTATTTTACTAGCTATTTCTAGTAGAAGTTGCTATTCTAGAAGTTCTATTAGTCTACTTTATAGTACCTACGTAGTGCCTTAACTTTATACTTATTATCTTTATCTTTCTAGTAGTAAAACGTTATTTATAATAGTATCCTAGGGTCTGCTAGTTCTAGGGCGAATATATAAAATACTAAGTAAACCTTTATATTACTTAGGAGTTAGAGTTTATAGTTTACTAAACTAAGTTATTTAAGAACTAAAAATAGTCTAACTTTTACGTAGTCTAATCCTTTACTTAGTTATATTATGCGAAGATTTTTTATAAGTAGATATACTCTATTCCCCTTCTTTAGCTAAGGTGCTATTTTTCGTTTTTAGTTATTATATTTAATACTTTTTTATTATGCCTTTTATATGTTTTCTTTTATCTTCTTATATACTTCGTGTATATCTTTAGCATTATTAACTGCTATTTCTATTTATACTTTTATTAATAGAGTTCTTTTAAAGAGATATAGATGTCTTCTATAGTTTATATAGAATAGTGTTTATCCTATTACTTTTAATTTCTTATTATTATATACTAATTAAGCTATTAGTAGTAGTAATACCTAATTATTTTATAGTTTATTACTATATATCTTTAGGTAGGTTTTTATAGTTCTGTTTATTTGTTCTATTTATCTATCTATTTATAGATAATAGGCCGTTAATAGTTTTCGTTTTATTCTAATAAGTACTATTAATGTTATCTAATAGTTAGATATAAATAGCTTATCTTAATCGCTAATAATTATTCTTAGTATTTTGTAATACCTAACTAGTTAGTCTAGAATTACGAATCTAAGTTATCTTACTGTATAGGTATTATAGAATAGAATTATCTCTATATACTTAGTAAATTAGTTAATAATTACTAGTATTACGTTATAAGATGTATTAGTTACTAGGTCCTTAGAGTTTAGTAGACTAGTAATAAAGTCTATAGAGATATTAGTTTAGGATTCTTCTAGAATTTAGATAGCTTGTATTTCTCTATATAGTATATAAGTACCGTGTTTATTTTTCTAGCAGTCTACGCATTTCTAAATGTAGTTTATAACTTTTTATTTTATTTCCTTAAATTAGTAATTGCGCTAGATAAGTTCTATAGTCCTTATAATGCTAGGGTGTCTATATATTAGGTTATTATAGTATTACTTAATAACCTACTCTTATTACTTTTTAGATACTTCTTATCCTATTATAAGAAGTGTATTAAGTTCTCGTAATAGGCTAAGTAATTTATCTTTATTTTATACTAGGATAGCAGCGCGTGCGATTATTTTGTCTCTAGCTAAGTCGCTTTATTAGCTTAGTATATTAGCGCGTTTATTTTCTTTTCTAGGTATATACACGATTCTAAACTTATACTATTTAAGTATCTTAGACTATCGTACTTATCTTAGTGTAAGATCTTTTATTATTATAAACCTTAGAAGGTTCTTATAATTAGTAAAGATAATAAGCTTAGAGTAGCTGTATACGTAGATTTACTAGTGTTTAAGTGCTTTAACAATTATAAATAGTTTCTTATTATAGATATTATATTATGTTTCTACATCTATAAGCTTTCTTAAGTAGTAAGCTATTAGGTGCTATTTTTTATTTCTTTCTTATTTTGCATAGGCTCTAAGGGCTTAGTTGCTTACGTCTATCTTAATTTGTAATAGCTTATCGCTTTAGAAATTAATAAGTACTAGTAGTATAATACATGCTATTTATAGAAGCTAGAAGGCCTTTTCTTATTTATTTTCCTATACAAATAGTACGTTCTTCTTTATAAGTTTTATTAGGGGTGTAGTAACTACTACGTATTTTCTAATAAACTATTAATTAAATCTACAGAATTCTAGAAACTCTTAGATATATTTTACTGTCCTTAGTTATAGCTATATGCGTATAGCTTTAATTTTATCTAGGCTTATTTTAATACCTTATATGTTAATAATAAAGCCTAAGAACTTAAGTTCTTATATATAGAACTTGCATTTCTTAGGTTTTAGGCGTAGGTTTGCTCTCTCTAATACACTAAGTACTGCCTTAACATATTCTTAGTAATTCTTATTATGCTTAGAGAAGACGAGGATATTATCTATATAGGCGATAATAAATATGTTAAGGTGCTCTTATAATACGTTATTAATAAGTACTTAGAATGTTACTAGTACATTAGTAAGTCTAAAGGGTATAACTAGATATTTATAGAGTTTATATCTTAATTAGAATACTATCTTCTATTCTTCTCCTTCTTTTATTTATATAAGGTAGTAGCCGTCTTAGAGGTCTAGTAAGGTAAAGATAGTTGCTTTTATAAGTCTATCCTATAATGGGCAAGGCCTACGAAATTCCTTAGCCTATAGCCTTAGCGTTTTCCTTTAGAGCAGGGAGCCCGCTTTAAAAGGAATCTCCTTTTCGTATATAACTCCTCCGGAACCCCTTAGCTAGTTTCTTATTAAATTCATCCGTATCCTACATGGCATATTGCCCTTAGGGCTCCGCCCCTTACATTAAATTTAATTAACCCTTTATCCTATACTACTAGTCGTAAGACTAGTTGCTATAGAAACCCTAGTAGCAGAACCCTTAGCTCTAGGCAGGCGTTAGATTACTATAAACTAGCTAGCTAATAAGGCCTAACGCTGGCGGGAGGCTAATAACCCTAAGGAGAGTATTTAGCAGGCCCTATACACGTATTTAATAGAGGATAGCCTTAGTAAGGAAGAAGCGCGATAGAAACTCTTACTAGTCTAAGTTTAGCTAGAGCCTATTAGCATCTCTCCCCCTTAATAGGGAGAAGCGTCTGTAATTAACCTGCTATAGGACCTAGCTACTAGTATTTAGAGTATTAAGAACTACATACGCACCCTTAAAGGAGGGAATAGCAGAACCTCTTCTCTTATAATTCCTACTTCTACTACCCCTACCCTAATACCTACGCCTCCGCCGCTTTCTTAGCAGCTACCTTACTAAGACCTGTCCTCCTCTACCCTATTAATAATAGTCTTTAACCCTTTAATGTTCTAACGCAGAGTTAAGATCCCTAACCCTAAACTCTTTAAAGGGAACTAGAAGGATTAGCGACGCTTTTACCTTTAGATAGAATATAAGATATAGAAGGATAGTCTAGGCGCAGAAAGGGCAATTAGGTATATCTTTAATTAGTTAAGGAAAGGCGCGGCTAATATTAGGATATCTTAGTTAACTAGGAATCCTAATAGCTCTAAAAGCGAGTTTTAGAATTTCCTTAATAAGCAGTTTACTAATCCCCTTATTAATAAGAAGGCAAGGAATAAGCTCTAAACCTTCTAGATAGGCAAGACTCCCTTAAATGCCTTTAACGCTGAATTTATGCGCCTTATAAATAATACTAGTAAGATAGATAACTAGAATAGCCTAAAGAGCATTTACTTATAGGCTCTCTACTAGGACCTTTAGAAGCACATAGTAGCAGTTAACGTGCTAAGGGACTAGACCGTAAATAAGTTAATAGAATAAGTAGAGGTTATTAAGGAGAACATCTACTAGAATAAGATTAATTATCTGTTCCGCGCCGTACCGCGTAATAAGAACGTAATAGAATAGGAGCTAATAAAAGCTTAGTAAGAGAGGTCTAGCTCCCTAGTAGAAAGAAAAGGTAAGGCGAAGTAGGTCTTAGAGGAGGTCTAGCGCACATAAAGGAAGGAAAGAAGGTGTTTACGTTGCAGAAGAACTAGTTATTTTATTAAGTAATATAACATAGCCCCCGCCTTACCGCCTACCTTAGCTAGGAATAGAAGGGCTGCTAGCCTAGCAGGATTAGAATAGAAAGACCTAGTTAAAGAAGTATTAGAAAACTAGACTCTTCTAGTAAAAGTCGCCGCTAGGAGAAGAGTAAGAAGATAGGTTATAAAGAATTAGTAAAAGACTTTAGCAGTTTCCGCAGGAGATAGCTAGATAAGAATCTAATTATAGTACACTCGCTTATTAATAAAGTTATATTTATAACTACTATAATTAACTTAGAGTGCCTTACTTTTAGGTTTGCCTTCTCTAAGTTTATTAGAGAATGTAACCTAGAGCGCACAAAGTTACTAACGCAGAGAACTATTATAGGAATAGAAGAGAAGCTATCCTATATAAAGGAAGCTATAAGAATAGAACTAGACATTAATAGTTATAAGAAGATAGCGTAGCTATATATATTAAAAGAAGAAGATAAGTACGACCTAATCCTAGGGAGGCTATAAATTAATAAGAATAACGTAACCCTAGCCCTAGCGAAGAAGTCCCTATTTATCTACTCCTTAGGAGTTAGAGTCTATAGTTAGAAAGAACGTAGGCCTAGAGATTTACTAAGGGGAGTAGAAGCACCTACCTTTATAGCTATAGTAAGGCGTGCTTATAGAATAGAAGAAGCGTTAAAGGTCTTTACTACTTCTATAGCTAATATTAAGAAAGCCCTAGCCCTAAAGAAGAAGGTAGACTCTAGAGAGCTCTTACCTAAGTCTATAAAGGATCTCTATAAGGTCTTTCTATAAGAAGAGGCTAATAAACTACCCCCTCTTTAAGGCCTAGGCATTAACTACTCTATTAAAGTTAAAGAGAAGGATAGTAAGCTATAGAAGATACTATAGAGGCCTCTATATAGTATATTAAAGTAGAAACTCTTAGTACTGCGGAAAGAGCTAACCTTCTACTTAGATAGAGGATTTATACGCGTTAGTTATTTAAGTGCCGCTACTCTAGTTCTCTTTATTAGAAAGCTAAGAAAAGGATTAAGGTTTTATATAGACTACTAGGCCCTTAATACTATTACTTAAAAGGACTAGTACCCCCTCCTATTAATTAAGGAAACCCTAGGCTAAATTAGGAAGGCAAAGTAGTTTATAAAGTTAAACGTTATTTAGGCTTTCTATAAGATTCGCATTACAAAAAGAGATAAGTAGAAGATAGCGTTCTATACTTACTTTAGGCTATATAAGTAGCTAGTAACTCCTTTTAGCATAGCTAACGCACCTAGCACTTTTTAACAATATATTAACTAGACTCTAAGGAAGCACCTAGATAACTTCTACTCCGCGTTTATTAATAACGTTCTTATATATTCTAGTAAAAGTAAGAAGGACTACAAGGAGAAGGTCCGCTAAGTTATTAAGAAGTTAGGAGATGCTAGCCTTTAACTAGATATTAAGAAGTATAAATTTAGAGTTAAGAAGATAAAGTACTTAGGGTTTATTATTAAAGCAGAGAAAGGAGTTAGTATAAACTTAAAGAAGGTAAAGGCTATCCTAGAATAAGCAGCCCCTACTACTATAAAGGGAGTTTAGAGCTTTATAGAGTTTATAAACTTCTACTACTAATTTATTAAAAACTTCTCTAAGCTCGCTACACCTCTTACTAAGCTTACTAGTAAGAACTTTAAGTTTATTTAGAGCTAAGACTAGTAGAGGGCGTTCTAGAACCTTAAGAAGATTTTTATAATAGAACTAGTACTTACTTACTTTAACCTAAAGCTTAAGATAGTCCTTAAAGTAGACGCCTCTAGATAGGTAATAGGTAGTACACTCTTCTAGTTTAGCAGAGACGAGGTCCTCTATATAGTTACGTACTTCTCCGCGAAGAACACTCTAGCTAAAAGTAACTACACTATCTATAATAAGGAACTTCTAGCAGTAATTAAGTGCGTTAAGGAATAGAATAGTAAACTATAAGCAGTCCCCTACGTTCGTGTTCTTACTAACTATAAGAACCTATAGTACTTTACTACTACGCGGTAACTTAGCAAGCGCTATATCTAATAGTCTAATATTTTAAGCTATATTAACCTTACCTTTAAGTATTACTCTAGAAAGGCTAATAGAAGGGCTAATACCCTCTCCTAGAAGAAGACAGACATGCCCTAAGACGCGTTAGATAAAAGGGTCCGCTCCTGCTATTTCTAGATACTCTAGCTAGTTAGGCAAGATGCTAATAGAACTAGCATAGCAGACTTAAAAGCTTCCCTTACTCCTACTATGCGAGTGCTTATCGCTAGAGCGTTACCCTCTTATTCTACCTAGCTAAATAAAGGGCTACTAGTAAGGTTATAAGATAAGACCTCTAACCTAGACGCCTTATAGAAGTTAGCGCGGGAGGAGGACCTAGTATATAAAAAGGCTATAAAGGCTTTATAGAATAGTAAGAGGAAGTTTTCTCTAAACCTCTAGCTAAAGGTCTTCCTCGCGGAATGCTTCCTAAACAATGCTAGCAAACTAATATACTAGAAAAGAAAGTAGGTCCCTAACTTTAAGCCCCTCTATATAAATTTAATTACTATAGTATATAACTCCTCTATAATAGGCTACCTAGGCTATAAGAGTACCTATAAAATCCTCGCCCGCGACTTCTTCTAGCTAGGCATGTTCTTAAATATACGTACCTACCTCTAAAATTGCGATATTTGCGGTAGAATAAAACTATAGAGGGAACTAAGATAAGAACTCCTTCTTCCCCTCCTAGTTCCTAACTAGATCTAGAAAGAGATATCTATAGATTTTATTATAGACCTCCCTAAAAGTAATAGAATAAAGAACCTAATAGTAGTTACTAATAGGTTAAGCAAGGACATAATCCTAATCTCTCTTTTAGATATAAAGGCGGAAATAGTAGCAGAAACGTTTATAAAGGAAGTAGTAGCTTACTACTAGCTTCCTAATGCTATTATTTTAGACTAAGGATCCTAGTTTATAAGCGAGTTCTAGGCGCACGTTTACTTAAGGCTAGGCATTTATAGGCGCTTCTCTATAGCCCTTTACCTAGAGACTAACAGCTCTATAGAAAGGATAAATAGCGTAATAGAAACCCTTCTATAGTAATTTTATAATTAGAACTAAACTAACTAGGCCTTTTAGTGCCTAATAGTATAGATCGCAATTAAGAAGAGGAACGCTATATTAATAGGGGTTAGCCCTTTCTTCCTATAGTATAGCTATAATATAGAACCCCTCTAACTCTAAGGTAAGAAGGTAGCCCTATTACGCTACTATTTTATATAGAAGCCTAAGTAAGCTGTGGAGGTAATAGTTTAGAAACTTTAAGCTATTCTTAAATTTACCTAATCCTCTATAGTAATAGCCTAGTAAGAATAGGAGCGCTAGGTAAACTAAAAGAGAAGGAAAGCTTCTATCCTTAGAGTTAGGAATAAGGTGTAGCTATAATATAGAAAGTAACTCTCTAACCTCCGCCTTAGTAAGAAGCTAGACTAGATAAATGCAAAATTCTAGGTAGTAAGAGTAGTTTCCTTTTATAACGTAGAGCTTAACACTCCTCTTAGAATCTATCTAGTCTTTTACGTAGACCGCCTCTGCTTAGCCCCTAATAACTACCTCCCTAGTTAGAGAACTAATAATTAGTAACCCCCTGCTATAGTAGTAGATAGATAAGAGGAATAGAAAATAGAAGACATTATATCTAAAAAGGTTAGAAAGAGAGGCAGAGGGCACTCTAAACTTTTTAAAGTAAAATAGAAGGAATACGCTAATACTACTTAGCTCCCTCTTTTAGAGTTAAGAGAAATAGAAGCGCTAGATAGGTAAGAAGAGTTTAGTAGAGAGTTTTAAAAGAAGAATAGTTCTCTCCCCCCTTAATTCTAAAGGGGGGCCTAAAGAATTCTAAGAGCAGCTTAAAGAGAGAGGAGAGAAGGTCTAGAGTAAAGAGGAGGAAGAAGTGTTATAGACTTAAGAGAAACGTTAGAAAGAGTAAGGGTAATATATATATAAGAGCTACCGCGTCTACTATAATATAAGCGCCTTATAGGAAGATATACTAGTGCATAGAGTATAGCACTCTAGTATATAAAAAAGAGGAGTAGAAGATAGTAGCTTAGAAGAGGAAGTAAGTAATAGAGAAGAAGAAGTACTACCCTAAGGAAAGGAGAAAGGTATAAAGTCTAAGGAAGTATTAGTAGAGTCTAAGTCTTCTATAAAACCTAGAGAAAGGATGCAGCCTAGATACTACCTCTAGAAGAAGAGAAGGAGACCTTAGTTAGAAACTAGTAGTAGGCCTAGTTATAAAGTCGCCCTTCCTTTCTTTACTTAGATATTACTTAGATAAAGATAGAGATAACCCTAGAATTATTAATATTAAGAAGGGTCTACTTTAGGTTAGACTAGATGCCTACATAATACTACTATAGAACTATAGAAAAGAACTATTAGAATCCTTTACTACCTACTAGCTATTACTAGTATTAGCCTAACTATCCTCGCCCTTAAGGTCTACGACTTCTAGCTTATTATTATTATTATAATTATTCTAAAGTAGATAGCCCTTAGAGTTAAGATTATAGTTAAGTAAAGCTAGGAAAGTAATAATCTTAACTTACTAATAAGTATGCTTTAGCTCTACTACACTAGGAGCTGCCGCAGCCTTAAGTTAGTCCTATAGAATATTAGCTAGGTATACGAAGATGTAAGGAAGAAACTTATAGGTAAGCTAAAGACAGCTTCCTTAATAGCTATAGTTTTCTTAAGGATATTCTTTAGCACCGCTAGGACTTCTTTATTACTAACACTTAACTAGAAACGCGTAGCTATGCTAGATAATAGTTAAGAGAAGTTACTGCAGGAAGCTAACTTCTTCTTATAATAGAATAAGTTATATTACTTATAGAACTCTATTATAATATTATTAACCCTAAATTACTTAGCGCGAATCTCTATATTATTCTCCTACTTAAAGATATCGCGTAGAATAATTAGATAGTATAATTCCTTAACTTCCTCTAACTCTTCCTTATTTAGAGACTCTACGGCGGAATAGTAGGAGATGTAATAGCTTCTATAATAGCTATAGGCGCTCTTTCCTGCGATACGCTTATAGTATTCCTTACCTTCCTTATAAAGAAGGGCCGCATAGTTAACGTAGAGCTTATTTAGGAGAGCGCGGGTCTGCTTAAGCACAACGTCTTTAGCGTAAGGGATACTACTAGTTAGGAATACTTATTCTAGGTAATATAGAGCCTTAGCCTTATAATATAGAGGCTTATAAATCTTAGCCTAGAGATGTATTAGCTAAAGTTCTAGAGGATAATAGTAAGGAATAACTTACAGGAGCAGAAGGAGAGTACATAGAGCTATTATTAGAAGAAGGAGAGTAGGTGTCGCGCGTAGCATTTATATAGTCTTATTACTTCTTCTTTATAGAGCGCGGAGATGCCTTAAAGATGTCGCGCATAAAAGAGCTAAAGGGATTAGCAGTCTGCATTTAGCTAATTATACTAGCGGTAAGCTTAGTCTTCTTCCTCTTACTAAATAAGCTATAGACTAGAGATAAGTGTAAGTTAGAATCCTTATAATAACGCTTAGTAGGAGTAGGGCCGCCTATAATGCAGGAGTAATGCAGACAAGGAAACCTAGGAAATTGCGGCTAAAAGAGCAAGTGCAGGAAACTTAGAGAGGAAGCCTTTATTTATATATGCAGAGAAGAGAACTACGCCACTAGTATAAAGGTAAGGTAAAGGTAACTGCGTTACGCCGCCCGCGCGCAGATAAGGGCGCGCTTATTTACTACTAGCGCGGAGGTAAAGGCGCGTATGTTTACCTCTCTTTAGGGCTAGAGCCTCCCCCGCCGCAGCTTAGTAGCCCTAGATGCATCAGCGGTAGGATAGGATGCAGGACTAGAAGAAGACAAGGCCTTCCTTACGGACCCTTAGACGCTACGCCTTTAAGCGAATGCAAGGAAGCATAATACGTACTCCTTATCTACTAGCCCCGCACTACAAGCGTTTCTACTAGCTTCTAAATATTTAGCTATTATTAGAGGAGGGAGGGAGCTTATAATAGGTAAGGCCTACAAAATTCCTTAGCCTATAGCCTTAGCGTTTTCCTTCAGAGCAGGAAGCCCGCTTTAAAAGGAATCTCCTTTTCGTATATAACTCCTCTAGAACCCCTTAGCTAGTTCCTTATTAAATTTATCTGTATCCTACATAGCATATTGCCCTTAGGGCTCCGCCCCTTACATATCCCTTAGTTTAGCTGCGTTAGGTAATAGGTATTAGTTTTTAATAGTTATCGCGATAAGTTACTAATAATCTATATATAGTTATAGTTCTTCGTTCTTCTTTCTTATAAAGGTAAATAGGCTAGCTGCTAGTAATTTTAAGAGTTAAATGTACCCTTTCTCTAGGTTTTTCTTTATAAATTCTCTTTTCTATTTAAGTTCTTTGCCCGTTTTTGCGTAGAGTAGTTTAAAGGATAGTACTTTCCCTTTCCTTTCCTTTCCTAAAACAGATGTTCCTATTTTTTATATTATTTTAGAATATTATAAGCTGTGCTATTACTTATATTCTTACGTTTCTTAACCTAGTAGTTCCTACTAGCGTCTTCTAAGGTTAATTTGTATTTATTAACTTCTAGTCGCGAGAGTATATTAAGTTCTCTTTTATCTATTATTAGACTCTACTAATGCATAGGTACTACCTATAATGCGTAGTTATAGCATGTTAAGAATATCCTTCCTTTATTCTATTTAATATATAGGTTATGCCTTCTTAACTATAGTAACCTAAGTACTACTTTATAACTAGAGGATCTTAGTACATTAAAGGTAATTTATTCTTAGTATTTATTAATCTTAAGCGTTGCTTTAACCTTATAGTCTATTCTTAGTGTCTTAGGCATTAGTGCCCTGTCTTTTGCGTATAGGAGGTAAGATTATTATTTTTGTCTTAACGTAAGTCTAGCTTTTCTAGTAGTAGTAGGTAAGATATAGTTCTCTTATACCTCTAAGTCTATTATAGCTCTAGCCTTAATAGTTCTAATTTAGATAGTAAGTTTTATTAATACTCTATTACCTATAGTATTAAATTCTTAGAAGGTGTTATAGTATTCTTCCTAGATCCCCTAACACTGCTAAGTCCTATTTATACTATTATTAGTACGCCTAGAACTATTCTCTAAACTTTACTCTAACTAGCAGTTAGTCTGCGCACTAGAAGCACAGACTACCCCCCTAAGTATTTCTACTTTATACCTATTTCGCTATTTCTATTCTATATATAACGTCTTATATTACCTAGATATCGCACGCAGTAATTAATTAGTCTTTACTATAAGAACTAAAGGCCTACTTATTACGTCCTTATAATATTACGTTATATTCCTACCCCTAGCTATTATAGCTACTAACGCGGACCTAATGTAATAGATTCTTACTAAATTAGCGTCTATCTAAGCTAGTAGTAAGGTAATTAAGGCTAGTAATAAAGCGTTATAGTAGACTCTTATCTAGTAAGAGGCCTAATACTATAATAATATAGCTACCCTCTAATAAGAATTTAAAGAACGTTT
>MU005606.1:21232-109613 GCA_010405425.1 Lentithecium fluviatile CBS 122367 | reverse complement strand
TTTATAGTTTTCTTTAGCTAGGTAGCTTAAGAGGTATAGTTAGATCTAGGTAGCTACTTTACCTTATAAGTATAATACTATAAGAATAACTTTCTTCTTACCCTCTATTTTAGATTCTAAGACGTAAAAGTAGAGTTTAAGTTAAAGAATCTATCCTTTAAGTTTATTATAGTCTCTATAGTATAGGTCTAGCTTAGCTACCTTATTCTTAGGGTTAGTAACTATAGTAATACCTTTAAAGTTACTTATATTAAGGGTGCTTAATATATTACGTCCTTATAGGGTAGCTAGTCCTATAAGGGTAAGTTAGTTCTTAGGTAGGAGTAATAATAGAGAAGAGGTTATTAATTACGTAAGTAAGTAATAGGGTAGTTAGTATTAAAGTTATAAAACTATTAAATTAATAATGCTTAATAGAATTTAAATAATAAATTATTAACTAAGTTAAATACTAGGAACTATAAGGTTCCTGCTATTCCTATATATAGTAATGCTATCCCTTTAAAGTACTGCTATCCTAAAAGCACAGAATAGTTAGCTATCTAGGGATAGTTAACTATCTCTTGCTTAGCGGGATATTAGGGCTTAGTAGGATGGTGTTATTACCTAATCTTAGTTATAGTGTTACAGCGTTGCCTTGCATTATTGCTATCGTTCTATTCTTTTCATCCTTTATTTTACATTCTTAGATCTTAACAAAGCCTTTATTAGAGTTTACTAGTAGAGTAATATTAGAGATATTAGAGGTAGTACTACTATAGCTAAAGAAGTAGAATAAGGCTGCTATTAAGAAGCTACTATTAATAATAATAGAATTCCTATTATTATTAAAGGCTAAAGGATTAAAGTTAATATTAGCTATATAGCGTATATTTATTAGAACTAGAGCGTTATTCTAGATAGCTAAGTAGATAGCATCTTATAGAGCTTAGAGAAACTGCTGTAAGATTACTTAGTTAGCGTACTAAGTAACTAGTATAAGAATTAGCTAGGCTAATTAATAAAAACTAGTTCTAGGTATATAGATAGTAAAGACTACTTATACGTAGATGTAGAAGGCTGTAAGCTTAGCTAGAAAGTATTAATAGAAAGCTATAATAGTTTTAAGGGCGAGGTTAATAAAGAGATAAGAGTACTAGGAGAATAAGAAGGGCTTTAATAGGGGCTCTTTATACTTTAAAGCTTACAGAAAGGTGCTATAGCATAATATAAAAGGTAAGAGAAGGTTATATAAGGGTAATTAATATAAAAGCGAGTAGTAGAAGACCTTAAATAGGTAATATTAAGGTAATTTTAGGGATAGAAGTTAAATAACAGTTTAATAGGTACGTATAGAGTAATTTCTTAGAAATAGAGCAGCCTAAATAAAAGGTAGGTAAGAGTTAGAGTAGAAAGCTAGTAAAGTAAGAGATAGTTAATAATATAGTAGGATAATTAGGCGTAATGCTAAATAGTTTAGCTAAATAGGTTAGTAGGGTGCTAATCGCAACGAATAAAAGAGTAGTTAGAGAACTAGATAGTTAGAATACTATTACGTTTATTACTCTAATATAGAAGTAGGTACGCGTAGAAATCCTAATTAATAGCACTATAAGGGCTATTAGGCGTAATACTAAATAGTTTAACTAAATAGGTTAGTAGAGTGCTAATCGCGATAAACAGGAAGTAGTCTAAGTACTAGATAGTTAGTATACTATCGCGTTTATCGCCCTAATAGGAATTATAGTCTATTTAGAGGGTATTAAGTAAGATTTTAATAGAGCTTAAAGGGGCTAAGCTTAATAGTTTAGAAGGAAAATATAGTAGAGAGAATAGCACCCTGTCTTAGGGGATTAGTTATTTTAAGATAGTACGTAATTAGGCGGAACAACGTAGCAGCGATTATTCTAATTTAATTAAGGAAAGGGGGATACAACGAAAAAGACAACTAGGGAAGGATTTTTAGTAGGCATTAAGGCAGTACTGTTTAGTCGCGAGTTAGTTAGGCCCTAATAGGAATAATATAGTATAGTTTACACTATAACACTATTCTATATAAACTATAGAAGATATTTATATCTCTTTAAAAGAACTCTACTAATATACGTATAAATAGAAACAGCAACTAACAACGCTAGAAAATAAAAGAAATATATAAAGAAATAAAAGAAATATATAAAGAATAAAAGAAATATATAAAGAAATAAAAGAAATATATAAAGAAAAAAACCATATAAAAGGCATAGTAAAAAAGTATTAAATATAATAACTAAAACGAAAAATTGCACCTTAGCTAAAGAAGAGGGATAGAGTATATTTACTTATAAAAAATCTTTATATAATACAACCTAGTAAGGAATTAGACTACGTAAAAGTTAGACTGTTTTTAGTTCTTAAATAAATTAGCCTAGTAACCTATAAACTCTAACTCCTAAGTAATATAAAAGTCTACCTAGTATTCTATATATCTACTCTAGAACTAGCAGACTCTAAGACGCTACTATAAAAAACCTTCTACTACTAAAAGAATAAAGACGATAAGTATAAAGTTAAAGCGCTATATAGGTACTATAAAGTAGACTAATAAGACTTCTAGAATAATAACTTCTACTAAGAATAGCTAGTAAAGTAGAAAGGCTATCTTAAGTTAGAGAATACCTAGGAACCTAAAGGTAACTTATAGAACTATTAGTAACTGCTTAAGGTAGTAAGACTAATGCTTCATGGAGAGCATCTGGACTTCAAGGGGATGACGGGTTCATTTTCGTGGCTTCTTCGCCGCTCCGGCGTTACTGAAAGACGTCTATCTTCCCAAGGCACCTGACCCAGTTCTCACTTCCGCCCTCAAGCAGCAGTCGACGTGATCGCCATACACCTGACCTGGAGGACCATGGCTCACTTCTCGCTCTTAAAATATTCAACATTCTCGGAATTATGCTCCCGCCCAAAAACTGTTTAATATCTATTCAGCGTCACCAAATTTAAATCTTCAAACTTTTCATTTACAGCACTAGACGCTTGCTGGTCTCAAACCTCTCTAGGCACCGCCTCGTACGAAGTTTCAGACTTACAAACAGAGTTGTCATCAATCAGGTCGATCGACAGATTGATTCCTCTTTGAGCGTGCACGTGCGATTGAGCGCTCCGTGGGCGCGTGCAAGCCCCTACTTATGGCACGTTCGCGGATCAATCTGTCGATCAGCCTGATTGATGACAACTCTGCTTACAAAAAAGACGAGTTCGATCCCCGTAGCTTCTTTGCCACCCCACGCTGGATATTAAAGATCTACATACTATGCATACCGAATTTATGCTTGCTCTTTCTAAATACCTTAAACTAGGACTCCATGAGTGGATTCGTCTTCAAGGTGATCAGCGTCCTGCGTATGTTTCTCCTCTTGCAATACCACGACGAGAAAAAACATTAAAACCCGTGCGATCTACTTGCGATGCTTCTCTTTCTCCAGAATCCATACCAAGTATCGCTCATGTGTGGTTTCCCGCCTTCAGAAAGGTCAACATCCTACGAGTGATGCTGCTCTAGTTCTATTCTGGTCGATTACATGTGTAGGAAAATGCATTCGCGTTTATGGAGCTTCTTTTCTCTAAAAAAGACTAGTACGGTACAATGAGCTGATTCTGGCCCACAATGGCACGGAAGATCGTCTGAGGGCGCTTCTTTCCTTCTGGTGGAACCGGAAGGCATGCCAAAGTCCGTTCTAATGTTTCATATTTCCTATTCTCGAAAAATAACGAAGCTTGTATTACTTCGAACAGTCGTCATCCTCCAGAAATGCTCTCTGCCATTTCCAGTGTCACATAAGTTATGTATAAAGATTTTCTATCCGCTACGCTACAGTTCCCTATTTTTCTTAACATGCAAAAACCTATCCTTACTCGCTGGGGCTTTGTTATCAAAGGCTTGCGCTAGCACATTTCTCACCTCGTCCGGATCCGTAGCGTCCAGATAGTGAATATCCATATCACGATTCCTTAGAAGTTCCGCAAACTTGTCCGCAAAGTATTCCTTCACAGCGCTAGGATCCGTGGGCGGGCCATAATAGCCTGTAATGTGTTCCTGAACGCGAGTTGCGCCACTCCGAAGCTTTTTCTCAAATACGTCCATTCGCGTGAAACATAATATCATCCTGCTCTTGGTGAAGTAATGACTATTCGCAACGGATTCAAAGAGCATGAAAGCTTCTCCCATACGGTTCTTTTCAGCGTGAGCATGGGAATCTAATACAATATTGGAGATGCCCGTGGTGCGGACTCGAGTATGAAGTATGTCTTCATCGTCTGGTAGGAAGTCTTGGGCGCACAGTCGCTCAAGGTTCATCAAGTAACTGCGAGAGTGAGCGGACTTCAAAACTGGAGAGTTGGAGAGTTCGTACTACTGTAGGTTACTGGGGACTTGATTGACTTGACAGGCATGAAGCGCAGTTTGAAAGGTGGGTGTACCGTATAGTGACCTGAAGATGAATGAGAAATCGGAGGGGAGTTGCTCGCCGATACCAGCATCTATGGCGTCGTATAGCTCTTCCACTCGCGTTTCTATGGCCTTGGTGAGAAGAGCCTTGGGGAAAGGCTCTTGCTGAATGTTTTCGCTGCACTGCTTGTGAAATTTGACGAAGAGCCGGAGCGTAGAAGTAAGATTGTCGTATATGATATTCTGCCACACCTTGCAGTCATCCAAGGAGATGTCGTGGGCATAGAGGGACTGCCTCTGCTTTAAGAATGTGGTTTTTGAGGATTCACCTTGGCCTGCCGAAATGGTCAGCACACCTTCAAACCTGCAACTGTCATTTGGACATTACCCAGTAGTAATATTTTCCCACTAAACTGGATCGCTTGTGTGCTCTGAAGGCCGACACGCTCCCTGATGCGTCTTCCGGAAACAGCTCCAGCCGCGGTACTAGTAATTGTAGTGATGACTTCTCCTAGTCCGGAGAGGGGTTACTGTTTCTGCAATCGGATGGAGAGCTTTACTGTCTTCCGAATCATGTTTTTGTAGGGCCTCGAACTGAAAAGTTCGTCATCGAAGTCGAAAAGCAGCGACAGCTTAGAACTTTTCTCTGTGTCTTTTGACAGGGAGGAGCCGAATCTGCGCTCTTAGCTGGCTCGTAAGACTCAAAAGCGCCATGTCTGCGGTTTTGAACTGACTGCTCAGGTTGTCAATGACTCCGATGCACCTGGCCAGGACGTGGATTATGCTGATGACCGACGCAGTCCCGCCGAATATGGTTATTGGATCCATGAGGCTGGCAGATGACCAAGGGCGCTAGCTAAAGAAATAAGGTTGTAAGAAAAGCGCGCGAAGGCCGCGCAGCGCGAGGAAGCTTAGATCACGCGCGCTGCTAAAAAGTAACTTAGAGCTAACATATAATTATCTAAAAAGATTAATTAACGTTACTTTAAGGCTCCTATACCTCCTTTAGATGTTACAGAGGAGACAGAGCTTATTAGTATAGATTTTTTTATCTATTATTAATGTAGAGTCTATACCGCGCCCTGCAACGCGTACCTGCTAAACGCGCCTCCTAAAGAGGTTTCGCACATAGTTTATTATTACTAATAGTTATTACAGGGACGCAACGAGTAGGCCCTCAGTTCTTATAGCAAAGACTAATTAATTACTACATGTAATATCTAGGTAGATATAAGACGTTATATAAAGAATAGAAATAGTAAAATAGATATAAAGTAGAAATACTTAGAGGATGGTTTATGCTTTAGTACACAAACTAACTACTATTTAGGGGAAAGTTTAGAGAATAGTTCTAGGTGTACTATTAATAATACAAATAGGACTTAGCAGTATTAGAGAATCTAGGGAGGATATCGTAATTATAGTCTTATTACGCCTCTCTAAGTGCTTCTCTAAAAAACCTTATAATTTTAAAATCTATAACAACCTTAAGAAGCGTTAGTATTGACATCTCGGAAGTGTGCGCGCGCTGATCAAACTCAGAAATTCGTAAGATAACCTCTTTCGCCACTTGCATATTGAGGCTCACCGTTAGGCAGAAAAAGATCACTTGAACGTAACCTCACTGATGTGTCGCAAGCTCTTTTGTCAAAATATGACTGAGGCAATATCTCTTGATACGAGATTTGGATTGCTGGCATAATCCGGCTTTCTGTTCAGAGCTAGCTGGCAAGATCTTGCTGCCTGCTGGTGCCCGACGCGACACACTGGGATATGTCTGTATTTTGGCTCTTTATGGTTCTAGGCCTTCCCATGTGCAAAACAGTATCTATTAATAGCGCTTTTTCGGAGCCTGAAAGACGTCCACGCTGACGTCAAGGCCGATTCTTGGACTCTGGACCAAAGGTGCTCGTGACTTACGACCAGCTGGCGGGAAGGGTCCACGGCAGTAACGGGAGCATGGGCAAGAATATTTGCAGAAACGAGGTTGTTGCGGCAGTATGTAATAAGTGAGGGCAGCGCAGCACAGCCACTTGAACCGCACACTATGTCGCGACCATAGCCAATATGCTCCTCGGACACATCGCCACTCAATCACACGCATGCCCCGACGATGGGCATTTATTTCCTTCTTACTCAACTCCATGCAGTTCTGACTTCGTAGAAACGCTCAACCACCACAAGGCGCCTCCATGTGGTTTTTCTAGTGGCGGCCATGCTCGAAATCTTCAACGTAGCGTTTTACCTCCGTCAAGTCCTCGTGCACGGCTACGCAGCTGTTAGGAACTGTGAAACCCATCTCTTCTGTTCAACGGCGGTCAAAACGAACCTGACGTTGTATCTGTCTACAACGAGCTTGCCACCTCTATTAGGCGTCTTCCTCATCGGAAGTGTCTTCGAAGGCAGCAGCATTTGGCTATCTCTTGTTACTAGGCGCCATGGAGTGGCGAGCCTAGTCCTGGATCTATCGAAAATGCCCGCGAGCATTGTCACCTATTTCGAGGCTCATCCTTGATACGCTCTTTTGGACTTGAAGCTAGCACGAGAGAATCTGGAAATCCGGAAATGAGAAGCGCTTCAAATTGGTATTGCTCACTGTAAACAACTAGAAACGTGCATATGAACACTCTTCCCGTCAGCACTCAGGACTGGCACGAAATCCAACAGCAGTTCCTTCACAAGTCCATCCCCGAGGGCATCGGTGACCGTCGACGCAACAAGAGCCACTTCAACGACCTCCTCAATATTTCCGGACTGGTATGGCAGTGAAATGGGTTCCGACAGCTCGGTTTCAAGAATGCGAAGAATCTCGTTGCGGGTAAGTGTCTTACTGGAGAGGAGGTCAGCCGATGGTTGAGGTGAAGCATCGGAGTCTTGGAAGTCAGTTTCCGGATCGAGAGCAGCCTGGAGACGGTTCCGAACTCCTTCCGCAGATCTATCGGGTCGATGTGATTGTACTGTCACAGGTCCGGGCGATGCTATAGTTGGCATGATAGCTGAAAGCGGAGATCTCGAAGGGCCTGGCAATAAGGGAGCCCATTCCTGAGGATGTGATTGAGAAGAAAGATTACTCCGCGCCGAGACGAGCTGGCGATCAGGCTGCGCTGTGTTCGCGGAACTGAAAGGGGTTATTGTGTGGTACGGAGGAGGATGTTCCGACCTCACTCGCGAATGGGCAAGCTGTGGAGGGTGCCCATTTGCGAAAGGACACGGCTGCCAGGGATAACAGGAGTGGGAAAGGTAGAGAGGCACCATCTTATTCGGAAGCAATTTTGGAGTTGGAGCAGTCTAAACACAGCATTGGCAATTAAGACTTATCTCAATGGCTTCGGTCTGCACTCACCTGCGGTCCTGTGCCGAATAATCCATCAATCGTTCGCCCGAAGAATCGGAAACTTTTCTGGGTCCAGTTCTCGTTTCCACGATGAGCGGTGAAATCACTTCGTTGAGAGGGATGCAACCTCATGCTGCCTTGGTCGACACTACTCGATCTATCAAAGATACCAGATGCTATTTCGAAGGCCATCTGAAGCATATCAGCCACATTCATTAGCTTCAACAACAGTAGGGATAAATTTACCTCCATGCTTGGTAGCCCAAGATTCCCACTCGCGAGGGTCGACATCATCATTTGCTGATTTTCGATGAAGCCTCTTTCTTGAGCTCCATAGATTCGCAGAAGATGAATCAACTCTTCTGCACGCGCTCGAATCTTTGCGGCATGGCGCCTTTCGCCTATGACCTGGCGACGCGACGCTTCCTCTTCTTTCCACACCCACTTATCTCGCCATTCCATTGCAGAATTAAGTGGAGAGATAGCGAGGCCGGTATGCACATCGGCTCCAGCCTCGATAAGCATCCTCACAACCTCAAGATTACCGTGTCGCGCAGCCATGTTAATAGCAGTGCATCCCATATTGTCGAGGTTATTAATGCACGACCTGTCGCTGATCATACTAATTAGATACTTCATCGTTTCCGAGAACTTGTAGCTGTTGCGGTAGTGTGACCATACAGCCATAGAGAAACAATACAGCAAGTTCGCATTGTTGGCTGGCCATCCAATGAAACTGACATGGCCGAAGCCTTGACGAGGAAGCTCTTCCAACATGTACCGAACTCTCGAAATTGGAACGTCGGGCCAGGTATGTAGCAAGCGAAATAGGGGCGTAGTTCCACCAAGCCAACCTGTCGGGAGATCTTTGTTCGCCCCATGGCGGAGTAGCATGCTTGCGATCTCAAAAAGACCATTCTGGACAGCCATCGCAAATGGCGTCCATTTCGACATGGTAGTGTCGCCCATTTCATCAGCCTTACAGCCCCATTCGAGGTATCGTCGGACGAAGTACGGATTGCGCTGGCGAGCTGCGAGACATGCCTGAAGACCGGTCCATTTATCAGCCCCGAATCTATCATTCAGGCCGCAGATCTTGTGTTCGTACAGGAGTTCGAACATGCCGACGAATCCGCATGCGATGGACGTGATAAGAAAGCTATCAACGGTCTCTTTCGGGGTTCGTTTGATGACGGAGTGATCCAGATTCTCTAGGAAATAACGCGAGAAGGCAGGGTAGTTTTGTATGAATCCCAGTTGGAGAAGCTGTGCGACGGAAGTTGTCTCGAGTTCGGTGGGAGCACGGATTGTGGTAAGAACATCAAGGGTGTGGCGCAAGGCATCATCGGCATTTCCTTCGTGACGTAGCATTCGTGGCATATGATACTCCAGATGCGCTGCCGCAACCACGAACATCGCCGATATCCACTCAGAGGTAACTGAGTAATAGTTGGGAATTGCCCAATCTCGCAGAACTTCCAAAACGTCGTGAAAATGCATCGCTGTGGCAAGAAAGAAAGCTCGTTTGATCACTTCCTCGTCCGGCTGTGTGTCTAGAGCCGTCAAAGCCTGGACAACGGGAAGGTTTCTGTGCATCACGGCCCAATGTAGTGGTGTTCCATATGCCCTGCCTACGAGGAAGTCGTCGCCGGCAATGCTGCCTTCGCATTGGTGTAGATGTGCCCCAACGTCGACGACTTGGTAAATCAGAGGTGCGACCATCTCATCTTTGTGCATTGCCAAATAATGCAGTGGGCCAATACCATGGTTTTGGAATTGAAATATCGTTTCGGTACTCAATAGTTCCTGACACTTGAAGAAATCTCCGGCCTGACAGTAAGCTAAAAGTCGCTCGTTGCAAGTATCGGACTCCGCGTGAGACAAGGGTGATGTGACCTCGTGATCCGTCCAACTAGCGTGGTGTTCCTTACAGTGGTTACGGAACAGCTGAAGGGCTGTGTAGCTTCCATTCAAGGCCGCAGTCTTCCAAAATTCTGCATCGATAAGGGGACCAGCTGCGGGATTATCTCGTATCTCATAGACATGATTGATAATGCGATGCGGATCAGAGCCCAACTGCTGGAGTATGTTGAGGATTCTGCGGCGATTCGCGATGCTCTTGTCACCTAGTTGAATTGCAGGTGAGCTGATGATGTCAAAGTATATTTTCGCTGCTGGCAATGCCGGGGCTGATCGCGTTGACAAAACGACTTCAAGACTCTCAAGCAACGAGCAAATCACTGAGGGTCTAAACTGGAGCATCGAGAAGTTCCATGGAAACTTGTCGGCAATCTGAAAAACTATCAGCCAGATGATCAGTAGTAGAGAAAAATAACTGACCGACGCGAGGCTATTGATGTCCTCGTTCAATTGGTCATTGTTGCATGACGTTGAGCTTGTGCCGGTTTCTGTGGATAAACTGTTCTGTATGAGTATATTACTGTAGAGGATGATTCAGTGACATACTTCTTGAGTCTGTTATTGCATGGAGTGGATAATGCTCTTCTTGCTGACTCCAAGCATCGATCACTAGGATTAGTGCAAAGAGTAGCAGCAATCAGTTCCACCACATAAGCCTCACACGTTTCCGATAGAGTTTGTATTGCCTTCTGTGGAAGCTGACCAGACGTCTTGAGCTGCTGAATAGAGGACTTGAAGTTAGGAGCTTCGGGTGGAATAGCAAGCGCCCGGGAAAAGGGTTCACCTCCACCTAGCAAGACCCTCCACGCGGTGAGTCCAAAAGAGAACACATCGGTGAGTTTCAAGCCAGCAACCGACAGCTGCTGGCAAACTTCAGGAGCACTCCACAGCCATGTACATCCCGGCAGATAGTGTAGTTCTGTGGGAGACGGATTGATCATGGCCATGCCGAAATCAGATAGGGTGGCCACATATTGGCGGTTGGGGTGACAGCAGATAAGAACGTTCTCAGATTTTACATCGCCATGAATAATGTTGCTGTCGTGCAAGCTCTTCAATCCTGTCGCGACATCGCACAGAAGACTGCGAGCAAGTGTTGGGGCGAATCCGTTCATGTCCGCTTGAAACGCATCGAGAGTCCCAAACTCCGAATATTCGAGCAGCAATAGCGGCCAACACAGTGTCTTGTCATCGTAGTCTTCTTGAAAATCAAGTCCGAGCAGGCCGATGATGTTCTCGTGGTTCACCAGTGATGGATGAGTCAAGACCCGGAGCTCTTGCAACACCGTTCGGTAATATTCGTCGCGGAAGGGTTTATCTCCCTCATTTTGCTCCATATTTGGGGCCTTGATACAGTAGACCTCACCACCAATCCGAGCCACCCGAGAGGGTACATCATCGAGCTTTGAGAAAGGGGATGCGTACACTACGAAGTGATGTCCTACTCCAACGATAGGTCGTTGTCCAGTGAATTGTGCATCGTTGAGTGCGCATGCACTGGTGAAGAAGTCATCTGTTCCGCTCTGGTTGAAGAATATGCTGAGAATTGGAATGAGGTATGGCAATTGATTTGTTGAAGATGTGGCGAAGCCTGCCTGACGCGAGGAGAGTGCGACAGTCCGGGAGAGCGACTGAGCCCCAGCGCCTATACCAAACAGTGGTGTTGAATTCATTGTGGGATTTGTTTCGGGATTAAATAAATGGTGGGCCTTGAAGAAGGTAAGAAAGCAAACGATTGTGGACTGGGTTTTGACTTTCGTCTCTGCAGCCTAGCAAGACCCGTTCCAAGGGACGGAAGAGTGGTTAACAAGTGCGGGAGGACCCGGAGAAGAGCTGTTCGGCGACCCCACCCCGATTAGTACATATGCTAATAATTCCAGTAAGCTGTGGCTACCATGAAATGAGAGACTGAGCTGGGGCTCGGTTATTAGCCGACCGAAGTAGAATAAAGTTCTCGTCCTTACGCCACAATGCTTGAGATCAGGTTTGCCACATGCAGCCTTCTATCTAGACGTGGGCTCGATGAACCTGTTACGTGACCAAAATCTTGAAGTTAATCACATTTGAAGATAAGAATACGAATGCCACCGGGCGCAGCGTCCCATTCGCTGGAATCAGCCCCGTTTCCTTGTCTTTGGCTGGGTAAAGCAATTGCGGCTGAGGCTGTGTACCTGTATTGCCAAGCATGTGTGCCGAAACCGGTGACCCTTTGAGAGTTTATTTTCTCGCTTCTAGTTTCCGAATCTCCCTCGAATGATCCTTATCTAAACCATTGAGCCAGAGCCTCATCGTTCGATAGTTTTCACAGCCCGTTCATACTCTTATTGACAGGAAATTCTCTTGTATCATGGTTGAACCTTTTGGTGCGGCGGGACTTGTCCTCGCTGGGCTCACTCTTCCTGCCCAGGTGTTCAGTAGCTGCGTACTGGCATATACAACGGTTTCAGATATCAGGACGACTGGGAGGCAGTTCAGCAGGCTGTTCTGGTTGTTCAAGCTACAGCATACTCGCTTCCTCGTATGGGGCCAGAATTCAGACATCTACGACAATGGCATTTCTCCAGAGAAGCTATCGCAGCCGGTTTACAAAATGGTCATAACAACGTTGATGCAGATTAGAGACCTTTTACAAGACATCGACAAACTCGGGAGCTACTATGGACTTCAACGGCTACCGGATGCAAGCTCAGCCGAACCCCTGGAGTCCGATCGCGAGATCACGAGGCAAGCAACTGTGGTGTTCAAAGTCCAGAAGAGCTGTTCGCTATTGCGAAAATTACGATGGGCCGTCGCAGACGCGAACAATTTCTCAAACCTAATACAGCAACTCACGAAGAATAACGACGCTCTCTACGAATTTTTCCCTCTCATCCAGCGATCTCCGCAGACTGCAGCTGTTGATGCTGAAGCGTTGGCTCTCGCGATCGTCGATGGGGGCTGGCAAGGCGTGCAAGATTTGCGCCAAGCTTTAACAGGCGCTGAGACGGGTATGCGACACAATGCAGCTCTTGGACCAATGTCACACCTCTTCGCTCAAACCGGGGCATATATCCAGGGCGTTGGAGTGACTGCTGTAGAGACAGGCAATAGCCAGGAGCCCTTCACCTTTCGTCCTGCGCCTAGTCTCTACCTCAGCTTTCGAGATTTTCAGCTTCAGAGTTCGGATTCCCCACGACGTTCCCAAGCTAGGTTTCGATCAAGCCATAACTACGTTCCCATAAACGCTCTGATCGAATGGCGGCCATACAAACATCACGCGATGAACGGGCCTCGAAAGTATGCTTTACAGCGTCGAGTCGAGGCTTTGGCAAGTATGTTGAAGGACTCCCCAAAGAATCCTAGCATTCGCATACTTGGATGTTTGGGCTATCTGGAAGATGATACGCGTACCAGATTTGGTGTGGCCTTTCAGTACCCCCACCCATTCGTAAACGAACCCGAGTGCGTCGCAAAAACGTTGAATCAAATCCTACGAGACAAAAACCATCCACTTCCATTCTTGGAAGATCGATTCCGGCTGGCCATTGCTCTTGCCGAGTCGCTTTATGAGTTCCATTCAACTCGGTGGCTACACAAAGGAGTGAGCTCACACAATATTCTCTTCTTCTCCCAGAATAATGCGCCTCAGAATCTAGGCTCTGGGAATGCAGTCCGCTTACCCGATCCGTACTTCTCCGGATTCACTTTATCAAGACCAGACGACCCGGAAGCGGTGTCCGAGCTCGCCTGTCCAGATCTCGAAATCGGTATATACCAACATCCAGACATTCAGGGCCTTCTCGGATCGTATGTGCCTAGTTTCCACTACATCTACGACATATACAGCCTAGGCGCAGTATTACTGGAGATTGGAACATGGTCGCCGCTCATGAACCTGTATCAAAAGGGTCAGAATGGAATCGCTTTTCGTAATCGCCTACTGAGAAAAGTGCCTCTACTTGGTGTGACCATGGGCGAAAGATACATGGATGCAGCAAGGAAATGCTTAGAGTGCAGGTTCGATGGGATGCGGCTTTTCCAAGATTCGGAGAGAGACACCGAAGACTTCATTCTCAATTTGCATCGTAGTTTCTACTGGGAGATCGTCAAAGTTCTGAAGGAATACAGTGTTTAACTGCAGTTGAGTATCATAAATGGTCAAAGATATGACCCATAATGAATTGGTTGTATTTCTCTGCGGTTGATACCTTTCTAGAGGGCAGTATCAGTAAGAATGAAGGGCGTATAGAATACGCCGAGATGGGCTGATGAGGCTGAATCTAGAACGCGACCTCCCTGTCTATAATGAAAGGTTAATGCTAAGGCCACGCAGTCAAGGCACTTGTCCGCCTATCCATGTACGTAACTCACAAAACCAAGCACTGCAAAAATTGCCTCGCTTCAGAGGTGATGAGCTGCTGCCTAAACAGAGCTGGAGGCGTTGGGCATTCCTCCAAACTCCCTGTTAGGCTTATTCCAGCGCTCAGCCACCGACGCATGCCGCAAGACTTGTATCAACTCTTGGATATGCAGAAGCAAGGCAATCAAGCGCCATGATTACATTTCGCCTACTCTTATTCGTGGATAAGGCACTCTTTGCCTACGCCTAGCAGTGCGCCTTGGGGGGCCCTCACCTCTACACATATGGCTGGCCAATAATAGCCAGCTTAATTTCAGTTTAAACCAAAATAGTTATGGATATGTAGTGCCGGGCTGATATGTGTCACGCCGAAGGCGCCGTCGGGAATCGATGAGTGGGGTACAACCTACTTTATGCCATTGCTGCAAAGTAGTGCCGCCCAAATCATTTATAGGCCCGGAAGTATTCTTTATTAAATCAGAGTAAATTATCTCTTCTTCAAAACTTCTCAGATTCATCCGATTCCTGTGACTTTGGATAGCTCGATATGTCGAGGTACTCATCATCTACTTTGGACGTTGCTCCACCGTCCTACTGGTGGGTAGGCTCCGCACCACCCTCATTTCGAAGCAGCCCTCCATCAAGCCATGCTGGTGAAGACGAAGAAAACATTCATGAATTTCAAGACGTCTACACATCGCCGAGGAAACCGTCTGAAAAAGTAAAGCTCAAGCCAAGCACGCTGACGAAGCCGAAACCGCTTGAACCCATCGTGGAAAAAATGGAGCCAATTCAACACACTGCGGCCGATGTCGAGCCAGCTCAAACTCGGCAGTCAACTAAGAATATTGTATTTGGAGATATATGTTCTGGAAACATCTTTGTCTGCTGTACTGGCAATCGAAATCCTTGGTGCCTAGCAGCTATTCTTGTTGTGGCTCTTCTCGTGGTCACTGCTATTCTTTTAGGAACTCTTCTGCGGCCGGTACTTCGGTAAGAGCATTTCAGTTTTTATCATATTCCTGGGTTATTATCCACACATTAAGAGCCTAGTGGAACAATAGTGGTTGACAAAACACAGTCATCACCATGAAGCGCCTTCCAATGCGGCCACGGTGTCGACAACGACAGTGACCTCTGGGTCCCAAGAAACTACTGTTCAAACCGTGACTGCTACCTCATTTTCGTCTGCCACACCTTCACCAACATCAACCCCCTCGAAAGCACCAGAGGAGTATCTAGGTGGCTTCGATGCAGTAGCTTTACCTTCGAATTCATATTCCGCAAACGTATACTATACAGGAACTGTACCTTCATATTCTGCGAATATGTTCTATACCGATCAAGAAGGCGGTTTACAGGTCATCTACAGTGAGGGCTCAGGATCATGGAGTAGGGCTGATCCATCTACGATCGCAAGCGATGTTCATCCCGGAAGTCCGGTCACTGCTTCCATAATTAGTGACTACGTATGAGGCTCAGCAAACGTACCACATAGAATGTTGGCTAATATTTCACTAGGTATACATTTTCTACGTCGATTTGAACAACACCATACAAGGTCTCTATGGCGCGCCTTCTAGCACGAGCACGAATTGGATTGTACATCCAATCGCGTCCCAGGAGCTCCAGACATCTGATGGCTTGTTCATCCGAACCTGTGTGACAACAGATAACAGCACCAAGACGTCAATGTACCTTTACTATGTGGACCAACATAATGTTGTACAGAAATACGCTTTCACTGGATATCCTGCTTTGGAAATGATGAGAATGGAGGATCTCCCGAATTTGATCGGTACTCGAGAGATAGAGTGTCAATTCGCTGGAGGTGTAGAAACACTATGGACTTTGAACGAAGCGTCACGTCTGACATCTTGGTATCGACCAGAGGCTACGAAGGGGGAGTGGACTAAAGGTTCGTATCTTGATGAAAGATCCCCAGTCTTATTTCTAATAAACCGTACAGGCTACACGTCAACAGAAACCGCACTAGAAGCAAGCTCCATTCTTTCCATCTCCGACACTACTACGAACCGTACGCACATAGTATTCCAGAATACCCAGCAACGCATGCAGCAGTACGATTTCGATGGTTTCGGCGCCTTTCAAACCCTAGTCGGCAACACGATTCATAGTGAGGTCACCTCAGGAACGCGACTCACCACATGGGCAAACAACGGGTACTGCGGCGAGTCGGTGAACATCTACTACCAGATGGGTAATACTTCGGACTTATACTATTCCGCATTCCGTGATCAGTATTCCTCTTCGTATTATTACAACTATGGATCGACAGGTGCACCGACCTACACCACGGAAGATACGGTGATGCCGCTTGTGCGGACTTATGGAAAGAATGCGGGGAAGAAAAAGCATGTTGGAAAGACCCTCAAGATTGTCATTATTGTCGTTGTAGTGATTATTTCTCTTTTCATTCTGTGCTGCTGTTGCGGTTTGTGTGCATAGTGTTCATTGGCATAAGGGGCATTCTTAGATATAGCGGCCGAGTGTACAAAGTTGATTTATGCGATACGAAATTTTTCTCACAAAGATTCTTCGCTCAAGTCTCTAGAATTTCCACAGTCGTCTTTCCGTAAAGGAGATTAATCAGCCACCCGCCCCTTGACTGCTTCGATCTAGCCACGCGAAACTTGGATGTCGGTAGTGCAAGCTCCTTCAACCACACTACAGAACTCTTTGCGCGTAAGCCCTCAGCCGTAATCAGCGGTGCAATCGCCCATAGCAGACTCCTTGACGTTTGATCGTACATGACCTTTTGAATCACACCCGCACTAATCTCAACCTTCAAGCCCAGGTCGGCTACGAAGATGCGTCGGCGAACTGCATCCCGCGGCTCCATGACGATCGCCGTTCCGTTTGAAGATGCCTCGATCAATTTACACCAAACACCAGGCGACCATAAATTTCATCATTGACGATTAACGTGCACTGTCCTAGTCCCAGGCCTTGGAGCCCTTGTCCATAGTCGCCACTGTACGGATCCCATTTCGGCAGCTCGGGATACGAATGGAACGCCGCCGACGTAAAACCTTCCTCATCAATATTCGTCAATGGTGCGGTGTTTCTAGCAAATGAAACTCTGAGCGCATATAATTCCGTCGAATTCTGCTCGAAATAACGCCGCAGTGGGAGCGAGTTGAGCGCTGACCCGTAGTGGTGAATTTGCCGCTTAATTTGCGTGATCTTCGCCGCATAAACAAAGTCCCAGTATCGCCGGGCGTTCCCACTCCAGTCCCAGTGCGCGACTGTCGGCATGTACCCGAGGATACTGTTGATCGTTTTCTTCGCAGTAGTGCTAAGGCCAAAGTAGTTTGACCAGTAATATACGCCCTCTTGCCCAGTGGAATCCCACGCCATTTCACTGCCATACGGGACTTCTTCAGTGTCCCAGAGCTGTGCCTGGTATCGCTTCGTCGCTTCGAGGGCCGTAACTTGCGAAGTCATGCCTTCGCGTTTCGGATCTTCTGGGAGCTCGCCTAGCACGGTTTCACCCACGAGTCCGACGAGGCCGTAATCGCAGTTCGCGGCTCGGTTCGAGAGGCAGTATTGTGTGGTATTGTATGCTCTCCCAAGGTACCATGACCAGTCTGCGCGTAGCTTGAGCTACGGGTAGCTTCGTGCGGTTCTATACAACGCCCAATGTGCTGCTATGGGGTGGATATAGTTGTATGCCCGCCAGGTCGTATGAGCGCGCTGCTTGTTCCAAGATGCCCACGTAGACCAATCCACAACGATCAGGCTGTGGTTTGAGACATAGTTGATCAAGGGCAGCTCTTTGATCAAAGTAGACAGATCCCAAAAATCCGCAGCTGAGCGCCTTGGATCTAAGAATGCAGAGTAATGAATGGGGGGACCCACGTACATTTGAGTGATGGAGCTTAGGACGCATCCGTCTCGTTCAGGCAACCATGAGGTGGTACAGCCCCACTAGGCGGATTTATACGATGTGGATAGGGAGTGGTACCTAAGTGATTGGGAGCGTGCAGCTTCTGCAAAGCAACTCTATTACGCGGCAGCTGAAAAACCTGCATCCTAAACCTTTCAAAGTCACAAATGGTCTATGTTCAAGAATTAGTATAATAATAATTATGATGTCGATAATAATACTTGTGCCATGTGTCGGATATCTTCACTGTCTACGAAAGCTACAATCTTCACTTCTCTGTTGTTCCTTTGCGACTGACAACCTTACGCAACTATCGAAAACCCCGAAGCGTTGCTGCCCCTCTTCACTCCCTTCCAGAGCAAACTCGTCAAGGCTATGCGTCTGACGTAACGGAGTGAGCATACAATAAAGATTGCCATGTCCCACCTATGGAGAAAGAGGCAGTTGGACTATGAATGTTGGGTTCCATCTTTGTCTCGCTGCATTTACCGAAAGACTTCATAATGTTCAAACAAACACAAAGTTGAGAAAGAAAATGTTTGCTTGGGCCATCCCCTCGCTTAGCTTGCATTACCAAAAGTGCAGCTTTCAGCGGTCTAGGAAGTGAATTTTTTGTAAACTGGTTGCGAGGCATTTAATAAGTCCCGATTAATAATTCTTCTGTTAAGGGCGATATTGTCTTTGTTATAGTTAATAATAGATAATAACTATAGCATAATAGAGTCATTCAATTTCATGTTCTGGAGACACCAGTCCGCGTTACAAACCAAAATTGTCCCTGCTTATTATCCATGTCCTGCGTCTTGCAGAAAGCCGTTGACACTAAAATTACCTACGCTTCTAGATATGTGTCCTCTTCTGCGCACTGGAAAGGTCAAATTCCGAGAAGAGAAGATATCATGCGGCCCTGTCTGGATCTCGAAAACGTCACAAATTTTTTTGATGTGTCTTTCCCTGTGCCGTTAAAAGCACAAAAAAACAAGCGAAACGATATGCGAGCCTTGCTCTGCATCTTAAACACAGTATCAAACCACTACCGCATAAGCCCCATAGGCAGAAAAGCGCGGAAAGACATGGCTAAAGTCCCACAAAAGGTCAGAGGAGGTTTATATACCCTTTGCTTCTGCTCGAGTGAGTTGGGATGGTGTTACTAAGCTGTGCTTTTGAGCTTTTGAATTAGAGTGCGGGGGGATTGGGGTCGGGAGAAGGATAGTTTCTTAGTATGTGACGGGTTAGAGGTAGGGGAGGATGATTTAGCGCCGCGGCGGGGAGGCTTTTACTGTCGTAAATGGAGAGATGGATAGGAGAGGGGGAGGTTTGCTGGGTGGATGGTGGTATGAGGGAGTGGATGTAGGAGTGTGGACGGAGAGAGGTTGGGAAGCCACGATCAGGCCAGCCAAAAGATGGCAGCAGTGTCGGAGGAGGATCAATCGCCGAACTCACGCGGCGCAGGCGTACTACACTGCTAGCACGATACCCAACCCCCCTCCCATGTCAGACTGAACATCCTCTAGCAGGCCTTCTTCACCCACCGCTCGGTGGACCCACCCCGCAAGGACAACACGGGCGAAGAGCTTAATGCAAGTCAGACGCCCTTTTCGATGAGTTCACTGACTCACTATTAGTATTACCAAGATATGACCTTCCAGCGCCTATCCAACGCCGTCCATATCCAGAAAAAGCACCGTGGCTCGCTTCAATCTCGACAATCCATGAACGCCGGTCGGTCCAGTAAGCGCTAATGGCCTTCGCATTGCGCCCCAGACCGACTGCTGCAGGACGTCCGACTTCCCCACTTCCCTACCCCTCTTCTCTACCCACCCACCGCCTGCGCCCTCCGCAGACACACCTACACACCCGCCTCCTCCGGATCAACATTCAAATTCCAATCAATCCCACCATCCTTTCCATAGCGCTGCACGAGCCACTCATTCGCCTTTTTGAAGTGTCCACAATCAAACTGTCCGCGTATTAGCTCGACACCCCACCTCACTGCAGCCTAGAATCAACTCACGAATCCCTTATGAGCAGCAAGCGGACTAGGATGCACGCTCCTCAGAATAAGATGCTTCTCCTTATTCACACCCTTGACGCGCTCGGCAGCAGGACTACCCCACGCCAGAAACACAACGCCATTCGTCCGCACCTTCGCCACTGTGTCAATCACCTTCTGAGTCAGAAGCTCCCAGCCCTTGCCCTTGTGCGAATTGGCCTCGCCCCGACGCACGGTAAGCACAGTGTTGATCATCAACACGCCGCGGTCCGCCCAGGGTGTCAGCAGACCGCCGTTCTTGGGCGGGGCTTTGAAGTCGGGGTAGTCCTTCTTCAGGGCGATGTAGATGTTCTTGAGAGAGGGGGGCGCGGGCGTAGGCGGGCGTACGGAAAAGCAGAGGCCGTGAGCTTGGTTGGGGCCGTGGTAGGGATCTTGCCCTGTGATGACCGCCTTGACGGTGTTGAGGGGCGTGTGACGCGACCTGCACTGCATCAGCGATTGAACTTCCCACACACTCAATTGGTCCCATCGCACCAGGAATACACGTCTTGCATGGGCGGATAAATCGTCTTCGAACCCGCTGCTTCCGTCTTCAGGAACCGCTTCAGCTCCAGAAACGTCGGCGACACGAGCACATCCTTGAGATGCGGCAGCCAGCTCTCGTGCAGGGTATCGATTTCTAGCTTCAGCAGATCCTTTTGCTCAGCGGTGAGGCCGGAGATCCACTTCTCCTTGTCGAATTTTGCAGCGGTGGTGTCAGCCTTGGGCTTCGGCGCGCCGAAGAAGGACGTGATGCTGCCATTGGGTTTGGTCTTCTTCGCTGCATCGGTAGCGGCGTCTGCTGCCTTCCGCTTGAGACTCATGGTGGCGATAACGCAATTGCGGTGGCGAGGGGACAATTGATCGGGACGAAAAGCGTTGAGATGCGGAGAAGATAAGGAGGCGCGTGGAGATGATGTGCGGAAGCTCCAGGCAACAAGACGCGGTGTGCAGCGCGCTTGGGACATGTCGCGGCGCGTGCGCGCCCGGTCGCGCGCCCGGTCAGATGTTCTCGTGTTCGGGCGCGTCCCGTTATTGAGGTTGCCAAGAAGCGCTACGTCATTTTCAGGGAAGTTGCAGACAAGGCAGAGCAACCTGCTCGCAACATAGGCTCCCACAGCAAATCATAGTGGAAAACTCAGATGATTGACATGGCGATGCCCGTTAACGGCTGTTTGTCCCGCTCCTTCTGCGACACGGTTGTCCTGCCGTCAACCAGCAACAGACGTCAGAAGGACGCCGCGAGAAGCATATAAACTCACTTCGCTGCCCGGATAGACCATCTTCCACTTCAGTCACCAATCCACTCGTACCACCTACTTTTCTTCTACCTTCAAACAATCCAACCAATCTTCAACCCAATCCTCAACAATGGCCGACTCCAACCCCGCCAACTTCGCCAACCTTCCCAAGGACGAGCTTCGCGAGATCGCGGCCAAGGGCGGCCACGCTTCCCACGGCGCCTCTGACACGGCTAACGAGGTACACCAATAGTCGTTCAAGCTAGCCTACTCCGCTAACTCATCATAGTCTCACCCCGACCGCAACCCCGATGGCACCTTCACCAAGGGCTCGGAGTTGGCCAAGGAGCTCGGAGCCAAGGGCGGACACGTCGCTCACGAGCACCAGACCGAGAAGGAGGGTGTACGTACTACTACCATGGGATGACGAAGTGGTCACTGACGTTGGTGTAGCGCAACCCCGATGGCACCTTCAAGGAGGGAAGCAAGTTGGCGCAGGAGCTTGGCGAGAAGGGCGGACATGCTGCTCATGAGAAGTGAGCTGTTTGCACATGCAATCCATGAACGGGGCTCTGGAAGTGCGGCATGCGCAGGGTATGCGATGCTACACTAGATAGTGCGGATGTGACATAACGACTTGAATGAACTGGAATACCATATGAATGGATTTCCATCCGTTGCTTTGATGATGTCGATCCAATATCCTCACATGGCAACTTCGAAGCAGCGAGTTGTATGCACGGGTGGCCTCCAAGTATCCTGCGGGCATTCGATCTATGGAAGCCACCCCTCAAGACCATGTTCGATGGCGTAACGCCTAGGAAACCCCCCATGACAACATTCATTCTGCTCGACAACAGGCGATCACATCTAGGTCCGTCATCCTTCCGTCAGGAAAGAGTGGAGGGCTGGTTACTGGCAACGAAAGTGAGGCGGACGTACGTCGAAGAGGGAGTTGAAGCAATACGTTGTGCTCTGAGGAGATACAAGGCTAAGTGCGGGTCTTCGGCGACACTGATGATTAGAGAACGGCTATTAGATCATACCAAACAGCCCACTGCACGTGTCCTCGACGAGACGAGGTCCCTGCCAGCACACCAGAGCCACCTCCATAGGAACCAATGCAATCCATCAAAAGCAAATCCTCCACAATGCAAGACTAACATGTACGCACTCACTGGCTTCTGCTAACAAGGGTGGACGCAGTACGCAACAAGCGCCACCCGTCCCGGTACCAGACTTTGCGAGTGATCACGAGTTCGCAGCGCATCTCTCTGTTCATGCCCCTCGTACTCACGCAGACTAGCTCTTCCTTCCTGCAGTTGCTTTTCCCAGCCATCCGGATGGGTTTCCGAGCCGGTCGCTGCCACGTATGGAGGCTAAGCCCGCTCGCCTCCAGGTGCAGCGAGCGGGATCCAGAAGGATGGGTCGCCCTGCAGGATACGGCACCGTCGCCGGCCGGAGGCATCGAAGACACGTAGAAGACGCATCACCAGGGTTCCAGAAGAGCAGCGGTCCAGCGTGCCGGGCGCAGCTACGCTGATGTGCAGCCGCAGACACGGGAACCGCGTCCGACGCAGGGTATTGCGCCATCACTCGACAGCATGAAGCGCTCGGGGCGTCTTCGTCTCGGTGTGTGCGGGCGGTGAGACCTGTCGCACGGGCGGCCGAGGGTCGCTCTTCATGCGGGCGGCTGATTTTCGTCTCCAATCCAATTAGGCGAGGCGGTGGTGTGGTCCCGTCTGATCGTTCCAGTTCGGGAAGGAGCGCCCCAGCACCGCGCCTTCGGAAACTCGAATCCCACCACGCCGGCACCGTACTTTTCGCCCTCCCCACGACCGACCACAGTACAAGAACGAACTCCCAAGAGCGTCCGCGGCGACATGTCGCTCACCATTCCTGTGCCCGAGCGTGACGGGAGCCCGCCGTCGTCGCTCGAGGCTGCCAGCCCGCACTCCATCATCGAGCCAGACGTGCGTGATGCCCCCGCGCCCGCCCGAGAGACAAGAATGTTGCTAACAGAGCGTCGCCGCGCAGTCCGACCCCTCGGATGGCATGCAGAGCTGTGACACGTGAGCCTCCCAGCACGCCCGCTGCGATTGACCGCGCTGCCATTGAGTGCGCTGACCGTCTGCAGGAGCACCAAGTCGGTCAACCAGAGCATCTTCGACTTCGTGCGCGAGAATGGCAGGACCTACCACCGCTATCAGGCCGGATGTAAGGCCCCCTTTGCCCCCGTGTAGACCTTGCGACTGACGCCATCCAGCATATCCGTTCCCTAATGACCAGGTACCCGCTGCCTGACCCCGCATCCAGCACGACTGGGATCTCTCGCTGACGCCGGCCGTGTAGCTCGAGAATGAACGGATGGACTTGCAATATGAGATCTTGAAGGTGCTATTCAAGGGTCGCAGCTACTTCGCGCCACTGGAAGACCCGCGTAGAATACTAGACATTGGGACCGGTACCGGGAAGTGGGCCATCGAGATGGGTAGGTGCATTACAGATGTGGGGAATGCATGGCTGACAACGGCAGGCAATATCTTTCCGCAGGCAGAGGTAGGAGGAAGCTGGGCTCGGCGTATTCTTCTTCTAACACCCTCAGGTAACCGGCACGGATCTCTCCCCCATCCAGCCAGAATGGTAAGTGACACACGTCAGGCCCATACAGAGGGCCTAGCTAAATCCAGTAGGGTACCAAACAACGTCAAGTTCGTAATCGACGACGCCAACGAGGAGGACTGGATGCTGGATCCCATGGACTTTATCCACACCCGGCTCTTGCTCGGCTGTTTCTCCGACTTCCGCGAAATCATCGCCAGGTCCTACCAGAATTTGAAACCCGGGGCGTGGATGGAGTCGCAAGAAATCATGCCGACCGTCTACTGCGACGACGGGACCATGGGCCCAGACTACGCGTATGCCGAGTGGGTTCAGACACAGGACCAAGCGGCCATGAACGTCGGCCAGCCCATGCGCATTGCAAACAAGCTCAAGCGCTGGTATGAGCAGGCTGGATTCGTTGATGTTCACGAGGAAGTGTTCAAGCTACCGATCAACTCTTGGCCCAAAGACCCGCAGTTCAAGATGCTCGGTCGCTTCAATGAGACCAACTTCCTCGACGGCATCCAAGCGTGGAGCCTCCAACTATTCACGAAAGGCTTGAATTGGACCAAGGACGAGATCGAGGTCTACCTGGTCCACGTCCGCAAGTCCATCTCCGACCGCAGTGTCCACGGCTACAACAAGATGTAAGTTCTCTTGTGAACCGGAAAGCGCATCCGGCTAACAAACCAGCTACGTCGTCTGGGGAAGAAAACCCTTCGACCACGAAACCGAGCCTCCGAAGACCGCATCCTAACGAGCGCCTCCTCCACGGTTAGCGTATGCATGTCACGAATTTCCTTGTCTTCAGCATTTGAGCGGTGCAAAAGCGGATCATTGGCGGCTATTTCTCGGACTTTGAGTCACTGCTCACTCATGGCGCTTTCGAAGAGTTTTCTGGCATCGGCGTATATTGATTCATCATGCGTACCATTGCATCATCACCTTGGGCGGGCTTTTGCTGTGAAAAGCGTCTCTGCGAGCGTTGTTACGAGCACGACTTTTGTTAATGTATTGATCGAGCGTTGGAGACGGTTAGTGTTTAGAGACTGGATAGGGATTTAGATATGGGATATGTGGGAATATACCACGGTTCGTTGAATCGTATATGCTTATTCTCATGACCTGTGTCTTCCATCGTAACAAATGCACGCCCTTCGCTTATTCAGCAGAGCTACGTTACACGCATAAAGCAAGCGTGCAGACCCCGCTTCCATTACTCCGCCGCATCGGCCTCTGCTCTTCACTGCCTCGCACGCTCCACATCATTTTGGTGATAGCTGTGGAGGTGGGCAGCATCATCAGCGCTGCTGTCGTCGTCCGCGCCCACACACCAGGCTTTTCGTACTAGCTTTGCGAACGCGGAGCGCACATAGAGCCATCGCGAGCGCTTTTGCGAGCCTCACCCAGGGTTGACAGAACCATTTTCCAAAAAGGTTCGTCTCTGGGTGCACGAGACCCAGGACACGAGACGCATTGTTATCGCATCGACGCTTTTTCTACCTTTGGATGAGAGATACGAAATGTGCGTGATTGTTTTGAAGAGGGTTTTTGTTCGGGGGTTTCGGTACGGCGGCCACGGCCATGGGAAGTAGGAGGGGGTATTTTAGGGGGTGTGAAGGGATATGTTGGGGAATTCAAGGGATTCTCGGGACAGCACATTTGTAGTATTCGCCTTTGTTTTCGTCCTCTCTAAGGGTACATGGTTCTTGTGAGTACCCTGTGGACGGATCGCGGTTTTGGAGGCTGGATTCGGATACCCCAGTATACGGCGCTTCGTTTTTAGAGGTGCGAGGGACAATGGCGTGAGCTTTAAGAATCCTTGAAACTGCACATAAGCGGGGATTTGGTGCTTTTTGGTTCTCTGGGTGGTTTTCGCACATGTGGGCATGAGTGGGTGTGAGTGGAGAGCGCGCCGGAAACGTTAGCTGTTTTGGATTTTTAGGGATTCCCACGCCGACTCCATGTGCGCGTATCTGGTTGGTTTTGGAGGTTGGTTTTGGAGGGTTGAACACGGCCTTCCGCCCACGGCCATGGAAAGTAGGATGTGAGATTTCTGGGGTCACGAACAGCCATGTTGTGGAATGCGAGAATTCTTGGAACAGCACATAAAGATGAGGGTTCAACCACTTCTGTTATTGGAATGGCTCCCACACATTTGTGCTTTGCGTGTAGATTTCATCGAGAGAGGCCCGGACACATCGGTACTTGCTCTCACGGTTTTTGTTTTGAGGCTTGTTACGCTGGGTTCATAAGATTATTAAGGTCGCCTTTGAATTGAAGGTTTGAACGCGGTCCATAGTCATGGCGACGCGAGTGTTAGACTTTGGAGTTGCGGCGTTTATGAGGTGTATTGCGAACGATTCCTAGAACAACACCTCATTGCTATATGCCTTTGCTTTCAAAATTTGCTCCGGTTCCCGGCCCAACCCTCACATGTGCGTACTCTGCGGCCAATTCGAAAGTACCGGACGCATCGGTACGCCATCTGCCAATTTTATTGTAATGCTTTTCGTGCTGACTCAATCGCGATAGGGCAGGTCATACATTTGGATTAAAGAGTTGAATGCGGCCCTCGGCCATGGACAAGCGAGGGAACCATTTTTGAAGTTCCGAGGAGCTACTCCGTGAATTCCAATATTCGCTCGATTCGACACATAAGAGATGATTCTTGGGTCTTTCGCCCCGTCCGTGCAGTTCCCACATATATATCCTGCATGGGTGCTTTTTGTTAAGAGAGGTCCAGAGTCCCGGACACATCGACCAGCTCTCGGACAACTTTAGTTTCGGCCTCGGTGTGGCGACTCCATGGTAGCGTATAAGTAGAGTCTTTTCTTTTCGTCGTTCTTTGTACGTGCTCCCAAGAGACCGGTTGCGGCCACGGATGAACTCGTTTTGCGATTTTTTTTTAGTTTGGATCGCGTTTTCTCCAAGGCCCCGTATCCGTGACGAGGAGAAGATTTTAGTGGAAGGTCCAAGGGGGTTTGGAGACCGTGAAGTCTGAATGGATGCTATTTTCGTGGTATCTCCGAGCGAGGCAACATGAAGGAGAGAGTACAGTTAGTCTTGTGTGGATCCTGGGGCCCGCGGGAGATGCGTTAAACTCCGTTCTTGCAATCGAAGACATAATCTCTATGGACATATCTTTCGGACCTATTTGGGAAGTTAAGGTTCAACCAAAAGCCATCACAACATAACCTCGGCGTATTAGGGTTTGGGGTCCGCTCAGTCGCATGAATTCCCTTCATTGTAAGCTTTAGAGAGGTGTGTAGCCGATAAACGTGAAATTCTTAGAACACCAGTTTTTATAGAGTTTTTGAGCGACCGAGCATGGTACGTGTGTGTGTGTGTTTCTGTTTAGTGGTGCCGAAGCTCGGGGAGACGCATCGATATAAGTAGGCGTGGTTTTGGATGTTGGTGTGGATGTCGAAGGCGTACAGACGTCGAGGGTTGATTTCTGTTTTATGCTTGTGGGTATTTGGCGAACCGTCCACACTCCATGTTAGCATCATCTGGATGATTTAGATCCACCCGGCTACATATGTTCAATCGGTATGGTTTTTAGAGAGGCAAGATCCCCAGAGGACATGGCTTGTACAGAATCCAGTTTTTGTATATTTCATGAGAGCGGAGGTAGGCCGGCGGTCGTTCATGTTTGTAGTTTTATTTTCCAAGCGCCTAAGACACATCAAAGTGTGGTCCTCGGTTTGGACTCTCATACTGGGGTTGATGACATATTTTCAAGGAAGAATGATTTAGAATAGTTTTTGGGTTTCAGGAGTGGGGTTGACGAAGAGTCCACACTATATAACCGCATCGCGCCGGTTTTAGATCCGCTCGATCTCATATGCTTCTTCTAGTACAGATGCTGGGGGTGGGGTACTCGGGGAACATGTGAAATAAGGAGAGCAATTTAAGGTTGCAAGAGAGAGGGCATTCAGAGTAAGTGCGTTCGTTTCCCGTGTGTCCAAGGGAGACGCATGAACTACGAGTACCTCGCATTGGACTTCAATTTCCGTGCCAAAAAAAAATCCACATTGGAGGATCATTTTTGAACCTGGGACTTAGCGACTGGGGTTGATAAAGAGTCTACACCCACATGTGTCGCGTTTGGTTTCGTTATGGACCCACGCGCTCACATACCTCTGCCCTGCTGAACTTTTAGAAGCGCCGCGGTATCCAGGAAGCATGCCCAGTCGAGGGACCATTTTTGGTAGAGAGAGGACATGTCCCGATTCAATGTGTTTTCGATTGCCGGAGGGAGCGCACGGCAGCCATGGGATCTGCGACGTTGATAATTTTTAGCAAAAGAACTGCGGGAGTTTAGCGAACCACCCACTCTCCATATGACCATACATACTTTGGATCCACTCGCCCGCATAAAACGTCCCTAGTAGGAACTTTGGAGGCGGGGTTCCTGCAGAATAGGACGAGTATGTTGAGTTATGTGAAAGGTAGGGGGAGATCATGAATCTCCCCTCAAGCTTCTTTTGGTGTTGTTGGTGGGAGACGTGCAGGGCAACCATAGGACAAGCATGGTCCTTGACGGCACTTGTTTTTTTAGAATAAGGTGCGGTGGACTACCCGAAGTCCAGACACCATGGAGAGCACCTAATCGCATTATGGATCCGCTCGGTCCATACGTCGCCTCTGTGACGATTTTGGAGAACCGAGAGCTGGAGAACATAGCAAGCTGATGCTGGAGATTTGGTGCTGCGGCAAGTCATAAACGGTAAGGAGTTTTGATTTCCGATGTTGCTGGGAGAATCGCAGGGCGGCCATGAATCATAAAGGCATGCCTTTTGGGAATGAGCTGCCGCGGGCAGGCGGGGACGCACATAGTGTGTTTTTTACGGAAGTTTGTTTTCGGTCCGGAACCGAGGAAGAATGAGAGGAAACTGGGGTGAAACATTGGCAACGGAGGGCGGAGAGACCGCGCCAAGGTGGTTAATTGTTCGGTGTTTTGATTTTACGAACATGAGTAGAGCGAGTTATTTCGACAGTAGGGTGGAGACACTATGAAGCGATGTGCTTTTAATGTTGCTAGGAGAAGCACAGGGCAGCCATAGTCTTTATCGGTTTGTGTTTTTAGCATGAGAGGTGCCAGACGGATGACGCCGCACATGCACTTGAATCTATAACGCTTTGTTTTCGACCCCGATTTGAGGAAAGGGGGAAGAACTTTGGGAAGAACTTTGGGAAGAAAAAACATATGCCACTGTGCGCCTTAAGGTTTGATTTACTCACAAGCCCATGAGAATCGTCGGAGATGCGAGTGTGCTACTTAAGTCCAGGGTTTGGTAGGGTGGTTCGGGGATTATCCAATGTTGAAATACCAATATTTTGTCTTCTGGAGCATATGTTTTCGATGGCTAGAATTTGGTGGTTTGACGGATAAGAGAGGAGAGGACGCCATGCTTCTTCTTCTTCTGATCCTTTGGACTTTTACACACAAGACATGGGCGAAGGTTTTGCCGAATTTTGGATCGGGAAAAAGATTCCGGACAAGTAGTTTGAGGAGACAATTTCAGCAGCCAACATCATCTCTGGCGGTAGACTTTTGGTGCCCGGGAGAAAAGTTGATATATCGTTCTTTAAAGGACCTTTTAGAGAACGTAACCGAAGCTTGGCCATTTGTTGGCGCGCGTCGCAATTCAGACCAAGAAGCCTCCACACATGAAAGCAAGGAACGGGCATTTTAGCAGGCAACACAACTTGATTGGTATACCTTTAGTTAAGGGACGAAGGGCCGATATAAGTTCCACGTCCGCAAGTTTTGATAACACAACCAAACTCTATTTATAGAATTGCGTGGTTTGGAATTGAGACTGAGAGACGGGAGGCAAAATGCATCTGCGTGATAGTCCTCCTGGTGAACAGCATTCATTGCTACAGTGTTGATTTGAGGTGTGCAAGCGGGCAGGACGCGTATAGAGAAGGTACGAATTCCTCTAAGGGGGGAAAATGCGGATAGAGAAGACATAGTGCTTGCGGGATTATATTTCAATAGGGCGACGAGAGCGGATTCTTGCTGTGTCAGGGAAGGTCCGCATGTGGAGTGCCAAGTAGTGATTATAGAGACAGACACGAGACACCCACGAATTTGTCATGGTCGAGATTTTGCGGGACACAAACGCTATAGGCGAGGGCTTTTAGCTCCTTGAAGAGATGGAGTTATGGGTTCCCTTTGTTTCTCTCTTATAAAAGGGTGAGAGCGGGTACTTTGTAGTACATTAAAAGAGCAAAACAGATCCAACATCGATACAGTTGGTATGCCTTAGAAAACGGGATGAGGCGGAGGCACATGGTGCCTTCTTCCCAATCCTCTCCTTTACTCTAGTAGAGTATTCCGGTTTGAGGTATTTTGGTGGGAGGGAAAAGGTCTATATAACTTTGTGGCGTACGTTTTCGGGAGCAAGAGTGAGGTGCAGATCATAAGGTACGATTCTGGTGGTTTGAAAGTATGGGATTGAAATTACTAGGCACACACTTATGCAGTTGACGTTCCATTGCTTTTTATAGGCTATCTGTGGGCTGCCAACTGTGGTACTCCCAACCGCCCATCGCAGTCACCCACGACGTGAGATTACGAAATTCCATCTCGAAAATGTCAGCCTCTTCAAAATTGCATTACGAAAAACCCCCCACCCTCTCAATCCTGCCCCGAGCAGCAGTCGACGTGATCGCCATGAGATGGAGCGGAGAGGGGCACATATCTTGCTGAAAGGCATTTTTTTACTCCCTGAAAATATGGGAATAAAGATGAGCCTGTTGCGCCAGAAGAGCAGACCAAACTCGATAGTGTGAGCTTTGAAGTGTTCTCTGGAGAACGAAGCGGGGGGAGGATATATGTACTTTAGAAAGTATATTTTTGATACTGAAGTATCATAAGCTGGGATACCCGCGCAATAGACAGAGAAACCTTCCTGAAAGTTATCCGAAGTACAATTTTTAGGCTGTTGATGCGGAGGAAGAAACATATCGGTTTTTACGTCGCGTTTTCAGTCTATGTCTAACAAGATTGCGATGAGTACGTAGTGGTCCACCACAAAATAAACGTCTATTTGCTTTTGAAAACATGGAGAGGAAGGGACACGTTTCGTCCTAACGCGACTTTTTTAGTCTTTGGTTATATAATTGAGGATGGAGCATCTTAATGTACGGAAAGAAAGCCCACATGAACGTAAGCATTTCGCTTTTTAAGACCTAGTCCAGACGAGGAAGACGTGCACCTTCGTTCACTCCATTTTAAATTAGGGTTTTAGAGAGATTGTGCGAAGTAGAGATTCTCACGAAGATGTGCTCAACCGCTTTCAGAGAGCCCAATGTAGAGGGAGAGAAACATCATTTACTTCTACACTTAGCTTATTCTGAGGCAAGCGCATGGAACTGAGATTTGTAGGTGTACAGAGAAAGGTTCACATAGACACGCCCTTGCGGCGCACCCTTTCCTTCTTCGGTAATGCATGGTGGCCTTTTCTTTAGCCCGCCGGTGCAGGGAAAAAGGGCAAATGTCTCCCCCCTCTCTTGCTCTTTTTTCTTGTCTGGTATGATATTAGCGATTCAAGAGTCCAGATTTATAGCTTTAGATGGAATGGAGGAGAGAAGCAAGCAGACACATATGCTTGCGCCGGAAATTCCTTGGACCGTCTTCTTTTGTGTTGATTGATGTTCGTGTTCGAATTTTAATTGCTTGGAGGAAAGGTCCCCCGAAACGACCGCTGGGCATAGATATTGGAGAGCCAGCGCAAAGACACAGACACATAGGGTAATTAGGGCGCAGTTTTAGTTTTTGGTTTCATGCTGCGGGCCAAAGGATCTGGACTCATCGCTTGAGGTGTAGGAACTTTGGAAGGATGAGAGCCGACAGAACGCTCATGGCGTGTTACTACTGATCTTTGAAAATAGAGAAGAAGAGGATACTCAAATTTCTCGTGAATTTCTTTTTGAGAACAACAGGAGAATGCGAGCAGTGACATTGGATCCGCGGGACAGAAGACATTCAAGGCTGCCGTTGTCTTTTTCGTGCATGTCAGATTGCATCACACTTGGCGGTGACTTTGAAGACGGTTGGCGGGGAAAGTATCGAGTGCGAATGTGTATGTGTTCGATAGTCATCTTTTGGGTCAAGAAAGAGAGAACCACATTGTTCTCGAGCAGCGACGATTTTTGAGAATGAAAGTGAAGTGCAAGAGTTGTGCAGCCGGTCGACACGGGAGAAACCATGACTCCAGTTGAATTCAATTTTAAATTCCCGGATCTCTCTCACTCCTGCCCCGAGCAGTAGTCGAAGCGGTCGCCATACTACCACATTCGTCACAGTTCGTTTCGTTCGGAGAAGGGAAAAGCCATAGACTCTACCAGTATTGTATTTGGTAGAGGAGAGGAGGCAGTCCATGAGAATGCTACGAACCCATTTTAGACGTAAATGCCAGAGAAGGTTTAGAGGAGATCTACAAGGGCAAGACATGGTGAGTTGATGTCTTTCTTCTAAAGCCTCAACACTTCACATGTCGCGAACATGACCAGCTTTCAAAGAACAGTTGACACCACTGAGTTCGAGCCTTATAACAGTCCACTTGCGTGTTCATAGTAACAGCGGGGTTGCTCATTATTTATATAGAGAAGCACTTTAAGAACGGCGTTGGATCGAATGGAGTAGAAGTGGATCCACAAATCCGACACATGTCCTGACAACTTGTGTCTTTTTATTCCCGACGCTCGGCATGTTGCCTCTCTTCCCTGATTTTAGGGAGAAGATGAGAGATAATAACTTTTGGTACTTGAATTTTGCTGATCGGCGCCCTTGAGAAATCAGAAGCAGAAGAGGAGGCCATGCATTGTAACGCATCGGCTTATGAGAGCGGCAGGAGAATGTGAGAGCATGGAGAAACTACGAGAAAGACAGCGAGACATTATCCGCCGCCCCATGGTTTTCTTAGATTCCGGTGCTCCAAATGGTTGCGTTCTGGCTCGGTGTCAAAAGTATTGGGAGCATGGGGTCCGGACACATGGAACTGAGGAGCCTGCACTTTGTGGAGAAAGGAGGGCACCATAGAGTTGAGAGGTTGCAATTTTCGGAGAGCAAGAAGATGGAAACTGGGTACACGTTCTTTACAGGACCGCAGCTGGTTTTTCAAGCTTGAGAAGCTTAGAAGAGACGACCGATCGCAACAGCGGTTCCTGTAATTTAGTGCCGGAGGACTCGAAACACATTCAGCTCGTTTTCTTCAGCTTTTTTTAAGCAGAAGAACACCATGGAAACCTTGCACGAACTTCTTGAGAGGACGCGCCCAGTTTTTTAGAGCTCGCGGAGTTTGGGAGGACAAACCATTGCTGGCTATTTTGATAATTTTAGAGCCGGAAGACCCGAAGCCCATCATAACCAATTTCCTCGATTTGGAAGCGGAGGGACACCATGAGGTCCTCATAAGCCTCTTTTGACCCCGAACCCAGTTGCCGGAATTCAAAGACTTCGAGAAGACGACCCATAAGTTCCTATCTCTCTTATTTTGGCGTTAGAGCCCTAAAACCCATTACTCTTGCTATCCTATATCCTCACACTCTAGCGAGTGGAGCGACACCATGCAGTCACCCCAAAACCATTTCGCAAGACCGCAACCAGCCTTGAAGCCCAAGGAAGCCCAGGAAGCGCATCGTGATTGATTTTCTCGGTTTTAGAGAGCGGAGGGAGGGACGCCATGCGTAGATCGTGAGGTGATTTTGGAATGGCTATAAGTTCAGTTTGGCGGGGTTTTAATGTGGAGGGGAGAGCAGCGAGGAGAAAACGAACCATGCCAGGTCTTCGACAAGATTTTGGTGTCGGAGCCACCGAAGCGCATACCTATGGTATCCTCTCGTATTGCTGGATTTGGGAAGCGGAAGGAGACCATGGCCCTCTGCGTTGTAACTTTTAGAAAGGCCTCGAAGACAATGAGTCTAGACTTTTAAGAGTGTGGAGATGAGTGAAGAGAAGACAAGGCATAACTTGGCTTTCGCATACTTTTGGTGTCGGAGAACCCGCAGCGCATCGGGTCTCTCTCTCAGGCGTTTAGGAAGCGGAGGGACACCATGGCCACGATGTGGATCATCTTTGGAACGGCCATGCAAAGCACCGATCCCAAGTATAGCAGGGTGGATGGAAGCGGGAATGAGAGTGGAGAGGAGAGGGAAGCCACACATGATCACCTCGTGTAGCGCATTTTAGAGGAGCCGGAACATGGGCGGAATGTAAAAGATTTTGAACAAGCGAACCAGAGCATGCCTTAGGTTGAGAAGGTGTTTTTAGGGAAGCATGCCAGAGCATCGCTGCGGTGTCTGAAGTTTTTAGTCCACAGGCCAGAATATATTGACCCCGAGTAGGGTTTTTAGATGGCGAGCCGGAACATGGACGACTTTTGGAGGGTTTTGAACAAGCGAGCCGTAACATCCGCTGGGTTGGTGAAGGGTTTTAGGCCGCAGACCGGAACACCCATCCGGTCGGTGAAGGGTTTTAGATAAGCCAGCCAGAACATGTCTTCCTTTCCGATGATTTTCGAACAAGCCACCGGACCATATATCCACTACGACTCTGATTTTAGACAAGCGAGCCAGAACATATAGGACCATGCCTTCTATCTTAGTGAAGCGAGCCCGGACGTGCTTCAACTCAAGGTTGTTTTCGAACAAGCCACCGGACCATACGCCAACCATAGCTCTTGTTTTAGACAGCGAGCCGGAACATGTGTCTCTATTGGCAGATTTCTAGACAACAAGCCGGCACGTGCTTCTTGTCATTCAACTTTTAGACAACCGAGCGCGCCTTGCATTGTCAGACATAGTGTTTAGACAACCAAGCCTAAGCATGAAAAGTCGTTCCACCGTTTCTAGTCTGGAGGCCAGAACATGAGACTTTCGGTTTTAGGTTTTTAGTCTGAAGGAGTGCGGTGGTGTGTAAAGAGAAGAGGAAGGGGATGGAGGGGGTTTATATAGTGTAGGCGTGGTCAAGAGTGAGGTGAGAGGGAAGAGGGATGGGCAGATGAGGGAAAGGAAATGTGATGTTGAATTCAATTTTCGGCTCCAAGTGTTGATGTGTGTTTGAGCATTCTGTAAGGCATCCTTGAAAGGGTCAACTGTACACAGAGGGCTTCATCTGGATGGCGTATCCCGTACACCTTCCGAGGCTCGAGGTGATAAAAACAGTCGTAGCAGCTCCGTCGGCGCATCAACGCAGAACCCGGGTACCCCGCCTCCCACGCTGCCACCTACCAACCCTCCGTATCCTTCACTTCATCTTACCCCCAATTTTCCAGTCTTAATCCCTACCCCTCACTCCCGCTCACGCATCAAAAAGCCCCCAATTCTGCACCTCAAAAGTCGCCAAAATCCTCTCCCTAATCTCCTCCCCATCCCTCATCAATCCCGTCACCGTCTCCCCCTCAACCGGCTTCTCATACTCGCCCTTATAATGCGGCGCATTAATCGTGATCAAAATATCCGTTCCCTTCTCCTTCAGTCGGAGCAGCAGAAGATGGATGGCGACGAATTCGGGTTGTTTGCGGCCGGGGTGTTCCGGCGCGGGGGGCGTTTGGATGAAGGAGAGTGTGAAGACTGGTTTGCCGCTGTGGAGGCGTTAGAAAATTGTGGAGACGGAGAAGAGGGTTGGTGGGGAGTGAGGAGTGGGGTGGGGCTGAAATGCTAAGGTGTGAATGCGCCGTCAAAAGCCACCCAACCGCGCCTCCCCCAACAAGAATAACATGTAAATAGTACTCACGGGACCTTCTCCATCGTTGCATTCCCCTGCCCCAACACATTCGTAGAATCCCCCGTCCCATCCACCAAATCCGCAAAATGATACTGCAACGCCTCCAGATCCGTTGGCTTGTCCACATATTGCAAAATCTCGGAAATAATGCCGGAGTACCCGTTCGTGTCGAGGTACACCTCCTGGTGATCTGGTACCTGGCGGATTTGGCTGCGAAGTTTCGTTAGCGACTAAGTTCAGAGAGAGGAAGAAGAGGTCGTAGGGGCTTACCTCACGTCGCCGTAGGATTCGGGGAGGTCGGTCGTGATGGCGCCGCCGTAGAGCTCGACGTGCTTGAAGGACACCATTTTGCGAGCGCTGTGCGGGGGGTGTAGTTGTGTTGGAGATGGAGTGAGTGAGTGAGTGAATGAGTGGGTGGGTGGTGATTGTTATTGATGAGGCATGCTGGGTGTGAGGTACGTAGATTTTATAGTAGCGCTTGAGATTTTGCAGTCAAGATTCTTTGATGAGGCTGAGGTAGGTAGCGATCAGGCAGTGTTAGGCGCCAACAAGGGCATGGCTACCTAATTTCACAAACGACAAGTTCAATCCCGACGTCTGAAGCGCAATTCGCATTACAATGGTATTTTGGCGAAGGTTATTCGCCTGGGTATCATTTTGAAGTTTTGTGCAGCCCTGCGCATGTCCCGATCTAGCTGAAAACGCCGCGCAATGCTGATAAATGCGCTGCAGGCACCGAGTTTCGCGTGCCAGGCAGCCATAGCCCTGTGAAGTATCCCATGCAACCAACGCTGAGCCTCACGCGGCTCTGCGCCTCTGCGCCTCTGCGCCTCATCCTCTGCACCTCCCTCGTTTGTCATCCATCACGAAGTGTGTATAAACCCAGTGCCGAAATATACCCGCTCCTGCCCTCCAGGTATTCTGCCCCATGGCTCCTTCATGTCGCAGCGGCGGCGGCGTCGTCGACTTCCATGAGCGCCGTCGTGCGCTTTCCGTTGTCCGTCCCGAGGCCTACTGCCGCCTCTGCTTCCTTCTGGGTGTACGGCTCGTCGCGAAGAGCGCGGACTCTGCGCAGTGTCAGTGTCGTCCCTTCCTCCAGACTCTGGCGCTTTCCTCACCTCCGCTTGTGCACCTTCCCCTTCTGATGGGCGCCATAGTTGGCCTCGCTCTCAAACCACTTTGCGCACTCCTTGCAGTACCATTGCCCCAACCCGGGAAGGTCCTCGGTCGCCTTGGTGTCCTTGAACTGGGCGAGGTGCTTGTCGTCGTGGAGGTCGGCGTGCACCTGGTCGAGGTCGCGCGTGTGGCGACGCGTCTTCTTTTTTGACTTGTCTCCGCGTATGGCAGGCATTTGTGCTGTTCGGCCGCGGATACGGCTCCGGGGGCAATCGGTTATGTTTGCGAATGTGTGGGAGCGTCGGCTAACGGAACGTGCGGCGATGCGCAGACCTGTCTGCAGGTCGAAGAATTTTTTGCGGACGTCTGGATTAGGCTTGGCACTATCGGGAACGGAACGGCGGAGCAGCCTCAGGTGGTCTGCAGGCCAGGTCTGCAAGTCTCTCGCAGTGACGGATCGCGATGCGCTGTGTGAGGCGACGGAGAGATGGTAGTTGTGCTGCTATCTGCTGCCAATCAGGCCGTCTGGAGCTCTCCAAAAAGCAAAGCGGCGTCGCGGGGTTGTGCTCCTCCCATGAACCGCACGCAGGGTGACGACATGGCAGCAATACAGCGCGCTCAGCCCTCACCGCGGCGTCTCTATATATTCGCTGATGCTCCAGTGAGGGCTGCAAAGTACACCTATAATACTTCGCACAAGAGCCGCGCACACTGCGGCTTTTTCGCGTGCACGTGAAACGCGGACGACGGGAAATCACAGCCGCCTGCTTTTGTTTTGACGCCGAGGTAGCTGCCCCCGAGCGAACGGCAACGCAGCCAATCACGCCTGCCCTGATCGCCATTAGTTATCGGCCAAGTTGCGGGCAGCTTCTGACGTTCTTTTCCTCCTCCGCTCCATCACCTCTACTCTCCACTCCATCCCTCCCAGCCCACCCACCATGCAGAAGTTCTCCAGGCTCGGCCGCGTCGGCCAGAGCCTCCTCCACCGGAGGCAATTGGCGACCGTCAGCGATGCTCCGCTCTCCAAGAAGGTCGAGATGAACAACCTGGAGAAGGGCCATTACATCAACTACCAGAAGATGAGCGAGAACCTAGGCATTGTGCGCAAGCGCTTGAACCGCCCGCTCACCTTCGCCGAGAAGATCCTGTACTCGCATCTGGACGACCCGCACAACCAGGACATTGAGCGCGGCGCCAGCTACCTCAAGCTCCGCCCGGATCGTGTAGCTTGCCAGGATGCCACCGCCCAGATGGCCATTCTGCAGTTCATGTCCGCGGGCATTCCCTCCGTGCAGACCCCGACTACGGTGCACTGTGACCATCTTATCGAGGCCCAGGTCGGTGGTGCGAAGGATCTGGCTCGCGCCAACGAGATCAACAAGGAAGTGTACAACTTCCTGTCCACGTCCTGCGCCAAGTACAACATCGGTTTCTGGAGGCCCGGCTCTGGTATTATCCACCAGATCGTGCTTGAGAACTACGCCTTCCCCGGTGCTCTGCTCATTGGTACCGACTCTCACACTCCCAATGCCGGTGGTCTCGGCATGGCTGCTATTGGTGTGGGTGGTGCTGACGCCGTCGACGTCATGGCTGGTCTTCCCTGGGAGTTGAAGGCCCCCAAGGTTATTGGTGTGAGGCTGACTGGCGAGCTCTCCGGCTGGACTGCTCCCAAAGGTGCGTTTCTTTATCCAAGCTCCCCCACGTGGCCCAAAGCTCCGCGCTCCGGCGGGGCAGGAGCTACCAACTAAGCTATAACAGGCTAACCAGAGCGACAGACATCATTCTCAAGGTTGCTGGCGAGCTCACCGTCAAGGGTGGAACTGGTGCCATCGTTGAGTACCATGGTCCTGGTACCCAGAACCTGTCGTGCACGGGCATGGCCAGTAAGTGAACCCCGGAACTCCGCACGTCAACGTCAAATCTGTCGGAACGCTGCCTCGTCGCACTTGGCGAATTGCGATGCTTCGAATTCTAGAGATGAGACGATAAGACCCCTCAGGGCGAGCTTTGCTGACTGAATGCAGCCATCTGCAACATGGGTGCTGAGATTGGCGCCACCACCTCGCTGTTCCCCTTCAACGACCGCATGTACGACTACCTCAAAGCCACCAAGCGGACAGCCATTGGCGACTTTGCGCGCGAGTACGCCGCCGAGCTCCACGAGGATGAAGGCGCGGAGTACGACCAGCTCCTCGAGATCAATCTCTCGACGCTAGAGCCCCACATCAACGGTCCTTTCACTCCCGATCTCGCTACCCCCATCAGCAAGTGGAAGGAGGCTGTCAAGACCAACAAGTGGCCTGATGAGCTCAAGGTCGGCCTTATCGGGTCTTGCACGAACTCGTCGTACGAGGATATGACCCGTGCTGCGTCGATTGCCGAGGATGCCATGGCTCATGGCATCAAGGCCAAGTCTCTTTTCACTGTCACTCCTGGCAGTGAACAGATTCGCGCCACCATCGAGCGCGATGGCCAGCTCAAGACCTTTGAGGAGTTTGGCGGAATGGTCCTTGCCAACGCCTGCGGTCCCTGTATTGGTAGGTTTCATCCTTGTTTGAATGCCTTGACGGAAGTCCGGATGCACTTTCCAACGAAAGTGTCAGCAAAATTTTGTCCGGTGGCTGTGCTTCATCCTACATTTGCTAACATGTTCCAGGCCAGTGGGATCGTCGCGATGTCAAGAAGGGCGAGCCAAATTCGATCATTTCGTCGTACAATCGCAATTTCACGGGCCGCAATGATGCCAATCCGGCTACTCATTCTTTCGTGACTTCACCCGACCTGGTTGTCGCGATGACAATCGCCGGTACACTCAATTTCAATCCTCTTGAGGATGAGTTGACGGACGCAAATGGCAAGAAGTTCAAGCTCAAGGAGCCGAGCGGCCAGGGTCTGCCTGCCAACGGCTACGATCCAGGACAGGATACATACCAGGCGCCTCCTGAGGATCGCTCCACAGTCTCGGTCGCTGTCTCCCCCAGCTCCGACCGTCTCCAGATCCTCCAGCCCTTTGATGCTTGGGATGGAAAGGACGCTACCGACTTGCCCATCCTCATCAAGGCCCAGGGCAAGACCACCACCGACCACATCTCCATGGCTGGTCCTTGGTTGAAGTACCGTGGCCACTTGGACAACATCTCCAACAACATGCTTATCGGTGCTATCAACGCTGAGAACGGCGAGGCTAACAAGATCAAGAACAACCTTACCGGTGAATATGACGCTGTCCCTGCTGTCGCCCGTGACTACAAGAAGAATGGCATCAAGTGGGTCGTTGTCGGTGACTGGAATTACGGAGAGGGCAGCTCGCGTGAGCACGCCGCTCTGGAGCCCAGGCATTTGGGCGGTCTTGCCATCATTACCCGATCCTTCGCCCGTATCGTAAGTGCAATGCTTGTGCACGGACATGTGCTAAGCTAACCCATTACAGCACGAGACCAACTTGAAGAAGCAGGGTATGCTCCCGCTCACCTTCATTGACCCCGCCGACTACGACAAGATTGGACCCAACGACACTGTCGACCTCAAGTGCACTGAGCTCGCCGTTGGCCAGCCCATGACCCTCGTCGTCAAGCCCGCCGACGGCAGCAAGTCCTTCGACATCAAGCTTGCACACACCTTCAACGAAGGCCAGATCGAATGGTTCAAGAACGGCAGCGCGCTCAACACCATGGCCAAGAACGCGAAATAGATGAGCCTGCCGTTGGAGCACCAGATGGGACGACACATCATCGCTGGGACTGTAGATATAGAGGACAAGAACACCCATGCACACTAGTTATGATGGATATGGAAGAGGAGATGGGATTTGGGGAGGAAATTGGATTTTGGGTCGCCACGAGTATGTCATGTAACGGGTGGCTGTGCTTTCCTTTGATATCATCTGGGCTCAATAGGTTGGGTCTGGCTTGTACTTTTCTACGGTGTTTAGCATGCAATGTCTTGATCGATCTTGTTACTTTTGCGTCCTCGTCCTTTGTGCACGCCTTTGACGGTTCTTGTTCTTAGCGTTCGGACTGGGCAATCGACAGTCAAGCCTCGCTAAAACGGCTGGATGGGCCCGTGCGCCGTTGCCCCGCAACCGCCCAATCAACAAACATCCCTGTCGAATTCAACCTCTAGCTCACACCCACCATCTCGACAGTCGCACACTTATCGCATATTATCCATAAATACGTATCGAAATGGCTCGTCTTCGCAAGCCCAGCTCAACGGAGCTACCAGTATTCATACCACCGATGACGGCGAGCAGAGCAACGCGCTCCAGCCCTCGCAAAACCGTCCGCGAATCGCCGTCTACACGCGAACTTCGGTATACTTCGTCGCAAGATCCCGAAGACTCTTTCCTTGTACCGAAGGCATCCTCGAGCACGTCGCCAGTTAGGAAGCAGCGCGTGCTTAGGCCTGTTGCGAGTAATTCGAGGTTGTTGAGGAAGATTAGTGATGAGAGTCTTGCCGCGACGCCGGTGAGGAAGGAGAGGAGAGCACGGGAAGTTATTGGGGAGGAGGTGGGGATGGTGAAGAAGAACCATTCGTATGCGAGGACACTGGCGAGAAGTGTGGCGAGGAAGCATGGGGGTGCGGGCTCGAAGAAGATTGATGTGGGGATCGGGATTGAGAGTTTGGGTGGGAGTATGGTGGATAGAGATGAGACAATAGTTATAGATGAGGAGGAGGTGGAGAGGAGTGTGTTTTGTGGGGATGAGGAGAGTGGGAAGGACGACGAGGATAAGGAGAATCTTGGTGTTGAAGAAGGGGATGAGGACGAAGAAGGGGATGAGGATGATGAGCCGGTAGTGTCGAGACAGAGACGGCGCAAGCCCCATGCCCGGCGAGTGGTCTCGGATACGGAAGAAAGCGAAAGCGAGGACGAGCCTGTGCTAAGTCGACAACGGATCATCTCGTCGCAAGAAGCCGCACCGAAACCGTATGTGGAGATGCCACCACCGCTTACTTCGATGAAGCCTCCGCTCAGGAAGGGCCATAGCACAATCTCGAATTGGACACAGGAAATTGTCGACTTGACTGGCTCGCCGGAGCCACCGGCGTCCTTTGTTCTACCACCGCCGATACGAGCTCGCACAGCTTCCTTCGCTGCGTCGTCGCGTCCAGCAAGCTCAGCATCGAATGATGTAGATGCTATGCTTCACTTGTACGTCGTTCCTACGCTGTATTCAACACAGGACTAACTAGCTGCTAGCTCGCCCACGCCGACCAAATTTCGCTCTCCCCGCAAAGCTCCTCCAATCTCTCGCCCAAGCACACCTCCGGCACCGATAAGTCCCTCAAAGCTCGTCTCACCCTCCAAAAAGAACCCACGCATTCCGCACGCATCAGACCTCCGCCCCAGCATCGACGCCTTCTGGAACCCAGAAGTAGTCAATGACTGGACTGACAAGCACTCACCTTCGAAGCCTCTTCTGTCGCCTCGCAAGCAGAAGTTGTTCGAGCAGCTAGAGAACCAAGTAAACGCAATAACCATCTCAGACAGCGACTCCGATGCCCCCTTCCCCTCCCCAACCACCTCTCCCCGCAAAAAGAAAGCTCAACAAAGCCCTTCAAAAAAGAACGCCACGGATTCCTCCCCCCCCACAGTATCATCCATCCGCGCCGCCCGCAAAGACTTCGCCGCCCGCAAGCATGCCCTCGCCACCGCCTTCCTCACCGAACTCGACACCACCATCACCGGCGGCCGCATCGCCTCCCTCTCCGCTGCCACAGGCGGCATAAAAATCATCTGGTCCAAAACCCTCAAAACAACTGCGGGCCGCGCAAACTGGCGCCGCGAAGCGCTCCGTCTACGCACCGGCCCCCTCCCCACAGACATCCAAACCACACACCGGCACCACTGCAGCATCGAGCTCGCCGAAAAAGTCATTGACGACACGGACAGGCTGTACAATGTGCTGGCTCATGAATACTGCCATCTCGCTACTTTTATGATCGACGGCGTGCGGAATAATCCGCATGGCGCGGAGTTTAAGGCTTGGGGAAGGAGGGTCGGCGAGGTGTTTGGGGAGAGGGGGGTGGAGGTTACGACGAAGCATTCTTATAAGATTGAGTATAGGTTTGTGTGGGAGTGTACGGGGTGTGGGTATTTGTATAGAAGGCACTCGCGGAGTGTGGATCCGCAGAGGCATAGTTGTGGGAGGTGTAAGGGGAGGTTGGTGCAGACGAAACCGACTCCACGGCAGGTGAAAGGGGTTGGGGAGAAGAGCGAGTATCAGGTTTTCGTTAAGGAAAATTTTGGGCGGGTCAAGGCTGAGATGCAGGCAGAGAGGAGGGATACGGCGATGGGGAAGGTTATGGAGCGGGTGGCTAGGGAATATAGAGAGATGAAAGGGAAGAAGGGGGGTGAGGGTGGTGGGAACGGAGTGGGCGGGGTTGATGATGTGGGGAAGGCGCTTGAGGGGTTGACGCTCTGATTTTCCAAGATCATTCCTTGATTGCAATATTATTCTCAGTTGCTCCATCCATAACTAATCAACCCCCCAGGGTTCGCGTATCCGCTGCCCAGCTTTCAGCTCGCGAGACCTGCACTTCGAAAACACGGAATTACGTTCTGGTCTCTTAAGAGCAATATGATAGTAATGATAAGACCATTCGCTGCCGGGACATGGGATAGCGGGTGGGGTAGGTGGAGGGGGGAGAGTAGAAGTAGGAGGTAGGATAAATGCGGAACTAGCGGGTAAGCGGTGCGAGGGCATGCTTCTCTTTCCCAATTGCTCGGCAAGTCCTGACATGGCAGCCAGCGTATCAGAGTCATAAGAGAGTAGGCATTTTTAGTAGTCCTTTGTAAGTGATTACCAACGATGAATGTTGCCATCACCAGGTCCGGTAATAATTCATGCCCGCAGATATAAGCGAACCCTCACTAAAATATCGGGCACGAATTATTGCCGGACCTGGTGCCATCGTTAAGCCATTACGCCAAGAGTTAGTGCTTCAAGGATCCGTTGCCTAGGTTTCCGCTCAAAATACCGACAGTTCGAAAACACCGAATCGTGCCCCAGTCTCTTGAGGGCGATATGATGGTGATGAAAAGCTCATTCGCTGCCGGGAAAGCAATCGAGCCCAGCATGGCTTCCTGATTCAAACACATAGACCGTGCGGTTGAGCGGACGACGCCAGTACTCGTTCTCAAGGCCATAACCCGAAACCTGCCACCCAGGTGCATATACCGGAGCAGAGAACGGCCGCATCTCTGTATGATCCAATACATCCAGTTTTCTGCAATAAATCATCCTAGCAAGAGGAATCGACTCGACATTTCGGACCGGAACACGGCATGTAAACCATACAATTGTATCGGAACTATCGAAGACGAACGCGTATTAGCGTATGACAGTGGGAGCAGTTCACGGTGCCTACTCGCAATAGTGAGCTATGATGGATGCGACGGACTCGGTTCGGTTTCCTTGTGACGCACATTAGACGGCAGCACCGTAAGAGTTGAATATAGTGGAAGCATTGTAGGCGACCCTCGAATTCATCACGGCATGGGATTTTCTCCCAGAAGTCAACGCCGCATCCGTGTTCAAGACGTCGTATTTGGAAGCATGTTCTTCCGAGGAAAAAGCTGTGATTGGTGAAGAGGAGCTCCCAGATCTAGAGCCTGATTTCCATGGGGAGTCGCCCGAGAAGCGGTGGTTGGTGCTGATTGTGCTCTGGACGCGACGGGGTTGAGCCCCAAGAGCCCATTTCGGGAGGAGGGGTGGTGGGATCTTTGGCTTGTTTCTGGAGCCGTGGAGTTTTGAATAGAGGTTAAGATAGAGGTGGTTATCGTGATATGTATGTCCTCACGTGGTGCTGTACTACAGCATCGACGTTGAATATATTACGTACACGTCTATACGCCGTCCAGATCGAACTGTAAGCAGCCAGTAGTGCACCATCCATTTATTCCATTTTCCTAGAACGATCATTTCGTGGATCGGGACTCACAGGTCGCTGAACTGGAAGCAAAGCTCTTCGGAAACAAGCAAACTACAATGCGATAGTCGGACCCGCAGGAACAGGCAAACCACAGCTAGCGCTCGAGGTTGCGCATAGAACAAGACAAAAGAACCCTAACGGCTCGGTCTTCTGGATTGATGCAAGCGACATAGACAGCCTCTTACCGATCGTATGCAAGTATTGCCTAAAAGCTCGACGTTCCTAGTTGGGACGATGAGAAGGCAGATAGTAGGCAGTTGGTAAAAGCTCATCTAAGCGGGAAGGGTGAAAGGCAGTGCTTGCTTGTTTTTGACAACACAGAGGACGTAAGCCTAGGGTCCAGCGGGTTGTCCACGGGAGCTGCCAACTTGGTCGACTACCTACCGCAGTCAGTTACCTAAGGGCAAGCTACAAGAATACGGGACAACAGATCCTATAGCTACCACTATCTATTCCTTGCGGTCTGCGTAGACCGAAATGAGATTGCTGATGTCTCCCAGTGCAAAATTTCCATTTACTTCCAGTCTGTCAAAGGCGACTCGGCTATTATGAGCGGTGTTTACACCCTTCCCTTCGTGTGCTTCTACGCATTGGGCTCGATGCTCAGCGGTTTCTAGATCGGCAAGACGAGGCTCCCGATTGCCGCTGAGTTCGTCAGTCCTTTACTAGCCCTGATTGACACCATTCTCTTTTACCAGATGGATATCAATACCTCCAAAGCCTGGTATGTTGGAGCACAGATTCCGTTCGGACTTGGCATCGGCCTCGGCAATCAAGCCACTGTGATTGCGCTGCAGGCGTTTGCCAAGCCAGCAGAGGTTGCAGCCACTATGGGCATCATCTTCAGTCAGTAAATCCTTCGCGAAAGTGCCTGCTACTATCTCAGCGGTCGCGGCTAAACTTGGGTTGATTCTAGCGTTTAGTAGAGGATGGCTTGGTTTTCAGACTCCCATTGATTAGAGGCCCAGCAGGTAGCTTTTGAATTCGTGGAAAGATTTCGAGATAGAAGACATTATAGAATGTAGTCGCTGCAGATCCCGTGAATATGTTTCTGTAAAGAGGTGTCGGAGCGACGGTCTTCAAATTGCTCGAAAACTTTGAATATATCCCTCCAGAGCGTTCCACTTGACTCTGTCAAACTCTTCCCATCCTCGGTCATGCTTCCTGCACTTCCATCGCGGGGTTTGGTCCACCGTATGTACCTAACAAATTCCGAGTTACTTAACTAGTAAAATCACGAAATTCGCAAAGATCAAGCACCCTTCTCGAGTAGCATCTGCACTACCTGTTCGTAGCCTCTAGCTGAAGCTGCCAGGAGCGCGTTGCCGTAGTGTCCACCTTGCGCGTTGACATCGGCGCCATGGTCAAGTAGCGTCTTCATCACCTCCTGGCCCTTAGCTGAAGCTGCCTGGAGCGCGTTCCCATAGTATCCACCCTGCGCGTTGACCTCGGCGCCCTTGCTGAGTAGCAGCTGCACCACCTGCTCGTAACCTCTAGCTGAAGCCGCCTGGAGCGCGTTGCCGTATTGTCCACCTTGCGCGTTGACGTCGGCGCCCTGGTCGAGCAACTTCTTCACAACCTGCCCGTAGCCTCCTGATGAAGCCTCCTGGAGTGCGTTTCCGTAGTGTACACCCTGCGCGTTGGCGTTGGCGCCCTTGTCCAGCAGCAGCATTGTAATCTGCTCGTGGTCATCTGCTAAAGATGTATGGAGTGCGTTATCTTGTCCACCCTGTGCATTGACGTCTGTTCCCTCTTCCAGCAGCAGCTTCACAATCTGCTCGTGGCCTTCAGCTCAAGCCGCCTGGAGTGCGTTGCCATAGTATCCACCCTGAGCGTTGACGTCAGCGCCCTTGTTGAGTAGCAGCTGCGCCACCTACCCGTGGCCCCTAGCTGAAGCCACCTGGAGTGCGTTGCCATACTCTCCACCCTGCGTGTTAACGTCAGCGCCCTTGTTCAGTAGCACCTTTTGAGTCGTTGCCTCTTGGCCATATCGGGCAGCCCACAATAATGCTGAGCTTCAAGATTCTTGTACGTTGTAACGGTAGAGGTAGCTATTCTGCAGGCGGTAAAGGCGGTGGATGGCTTGTGCAAAGGCATTGATATCTCTCTCTGAGTCTAGGTGTTCTGATATGTAATGGAGCAACTTGTTTGCTAGACCAAGCAGCGCCATTGCTGGTGTTGGGAGTTAGAAAGAGATGCACAAAAGGGAGTAATCCATTTTGACTGGAGAGGCTGGTTGAGATGAGTTTGATGTTCCGCGTGTTTCAACAGGCTTTGGTACAATTTCAAGAGGCCGATGCTGAGAGACTGAGCATTGCGGTCCCTATGGGCGACGGAAATAGAGACGACAATGACTATGTTCCTGATCCACAGGGGATATCTTGACGTCATCTGGGGAAGGCTTACTGACGGCGCCACCGGAAGCACCTCCAGAAGTCGACGGGGTGAGGTGTTGCCACTTGCATACATCGCTGAGGCACAGCATCGATTCCGCTGGTGCCGTTCTGCCCTGGAAAAATGGACAAGGCTTAACTCTCTGATGCTGTAACCGGGTGGGAAAATCGTCGATTTCCCGGAAGCTACGGAGAACTTGTAATTTATGGTATAGGCAAAATGACCCCAAGACCTCGCCAGATCCTCGGTGGTGAATAGTAGGTCTTAGAGAGTCTCCACCTTCTCCGTCTTGTCCATCTCCCCTGACTTCTCCGCGTTATGATCAGGAAGCCTCTTAAAGGGAATTACAAGCGAGATGAGCACTGCGACGCACGAACCGGCGAGGGAACACGTGAAGACGTCCCTGATACCAACCATGTACGCACCGATCACAGCATCGTAATCTGCGCCGCTGAACACGTTCTGGAGGTCCGACGCGCCGGTGTTAAGCACCTGAGCGGGGTCGAGGCCCGAGCTGCTGGACGTGAGGGTCTGCAGCATGCGGTTCGCGAAGATAGACTGTGCGATTACAATGAAGTAGGCACCGCTGCTGGATTGGCACACTGGGGCCTGGAGTCAGTGAAGTTTTATATACCGCGGAATTTGGATCTTATACTTACTGAGCATGATACCGGTGTTATTTGCCACATCCTCAGGCTTTGAGAAACCTTGCACTGCTGTCATAGGAATCTGGTTGCCTAGGCCGATGCCGAACCCGAAGAGCACTTCCGCGCCTACGTACATCGCCTGTGAGGAGTCGACTTCCAGCGTGTAGAACAGCGCCATTCCCGCGACCATTAGCAGCGCGCTGGTAAGCTGGTAGGGCTGCAGGTGGCGCGTCTTACCAATGATGCCGCCGGAAACCATGGCGCCGAAAGCGAAGAAGGCGAGAAAAGGGAGGTTCTCGACTCCGGATTTTATGGCGGATTGCCCGTGGATGGATTGAAAGTAGATGGGGAGGTAGAACATTATTTGGTAGAGAGCGGAGTTGGATCTTTGGCATGGTTAGCTATTGATGAATACAAGGCTAAAGAGTAGGTAGATAGCTATGTACTTACGTGAACGAGTACAAGACGTTGGTCCATGTCATACGCGGTTTCAGCAACTTCAAAGGAACCATGGCGCGGTCACCCTGGAACCCTTCGACCATGAAGAAAATTATCATGAGCACGACCCAGAGGACCAATGTCGCGATCACAGAGCCGTCCTTCCATGGTTTGGCCTGTCCGCCCCATTGTAGGGCCAGGGTCAAGCATACAAGAGCCGCGAGCAGCAAGGTGAACCCAGGAAGATCGAGTTGAAAGATGATCTCCTTCCATGTAGCGGGCGCGGGCTTGATATGTTTCGGGACCCGCAAGAAAAGCAGCAATAGCACGACAATGGGGCCCCCCAGCGGCAAGTTGATCCAGAAACACCAGCGCCAGGAGATTCCGCTCGTGAAAGCGCCGCCGATGATGGGTCCCAGGATTGTCGACACCATGAAGATGCTCATCCATGTTCCGATCAGCACGGGTCGTCGCTTGGGCTGGGCCACGTAGTTTATCACAATGAGGGAGCCGCCAAGCGTACCGGAGGCGCCTAGTCCTTGAAGTGCGCGACCGACGATAATGGATTCGCTGTTCGGGGCCGCGGCTGCTACGACGCTGCCAACCAGAAATATGGCGATGGAGGCGAGGTACGTCCACTTGACGTTGAGGTACTTGTACAGCTTCCCCCACATTGGCGACGACGCAGCCACGACGAGGAATGTCGCGCTCCCGTACCACCCTACGTCGTTGAGCCGGTGGAACTCGTCTGTGATTCCTGGGATGGCGGTCGCGATGATGCCGATTTCCAAGGCTATCAGGAGAGTGCTGATGAAGATTGTGAACATGATAAGGATTAGTCGGATGCCGGTTATGTACTCGGGTTCCACGTCAGCGGGTAGGGCTTCAATGCTATCTTGTTGCTTTTCTTTGAGACTGCCCGCCGTCGAGTGCTCTTTCCTGGTTGAACCTGGCGGATTGCTGGCTTTTGCCTCTGCCGTCTTGATGCTTCCTGAGTCTGGACTTGGGGTCGACATGTTTTGAAGCTCTTCCACGGGTCAAGGTTGCTGTGTCTTGTCTGGCTGCTGAGAGGATGAGGATGTGTTGACTTAGAGGGTAGTCCTCAGTAAGGCTGCATGTTATAACCCTGAAGGTCAATGTGTTCAAACGCTTGATTCACAACGTCGATATTATTCAGCCGAGCAAACAAGGCACATTCGTCCGCCGTTGCTGATCGCGGCCGTTTTTGAGCTGCCGTGTTCGTGGACCAAACTGTGTCCTTCAGGAGCGAGTCCGCCATTGCTTATTGACCTGGCTAAGAGGCATGCATGATTCGACCGCCGTAATCCCAAAGACGGGCCTCCACGCTGATGAATGATCCCCGGTTCCTGCATTGTCGGCCGCCCTGTTGATTGAATGTCGACTGTCGGCGTTTTCGACCGCCGTGGGCACGTGCTTACGGTCGAGCGACCATTGTGTATCGCTTAGTCAGCATTTTCGTCCGCCGAGCTCACGTGTTTACGGTGGAACAAAGAATCCTATGTTGCTTGGTCAGCGTAATGCCATTTGCTGATCACCTCAAGAGACAGGGATTTCTTCTTTTGCCGGCCTTCCTCTACCCGGTACCGGCTTTCTTCCGCCGCTCCGCCGCACGCCGCACCCGGCCTTCCTCATTCCACTTACTTTGCTTCTCGCAGCAATACCTATGTACGACTCCTGAAGCATGGATGCAATGTACTCCCCACGTGCGGCACCATCACAGGCCCAATCCGAGGCAAAGCGGAGAAAGGTCCGGAAGGGCACGCACAGTTGCTGGGAATGCAAGCGCCGGAAGATGAAGTGCATATTCGACCCGGTCAATAATGCTATCTGTAACGGCTGCCAGCGAAGGGGATCCCAATGTGTCAGTCAGGAGTTCCCTGAAGAGATCTCGATCTCCATGGACAATACCCACAAGATGTGTGACGGGACCACCTATGATGGAGGAACACCCACGACGCGCAGAAGGGCGGAACATGGCATTCCGACTCCCGCGTCAGTGAGCTCGGAGTCCTCACGATATCTATCGTCCCATCAATCTTCCCAGGCTGGTATTCCAGATTCTGATATTGTGACACTATTACTGACTCCTTTCATCAGCATCGCACGGTCGAGAATGTCATTTTCCAATCCGCTACCTTTACATCAGCCTCACAAGGCAAATACGAGAGGCTGTCTCGGCTCTTGCATGAATCACTACCCTCGCGAGAAGATACGGAAAGGATATGCAAAGCCAGCCGTCACTATTCTGTCCTCGCTCATGAATTATTGACAGTGCCATACACTACCCTCGACCAGAATGGTCTCAAAACGCCTGAAAGCTTGCTAGAGACCCCTGCATCGAATCTGCATCCTGTTCTTATATCGAGGCACATGCTCCAGCTCGCTACGTTCCTGCAGCATCTTCACCCTGATCTGCACAAGGAGATAGAAGGCTTGTCGGAATCGCCACGAGCCATAATGACACGATTAGCAGATCTTGCTATTAGCCACGTTACGACAAATGACGAACTTCTTGGCAGTATCGAAGGTCTGGAGTGCGTCATGATGGAGAGTGTGTATCAGGCGAATAGAGGGAATCTCCGACGCAGCTGGGTAGCGGGTCGAAGATCTATGAACATTGCACAGCTGATGGGTCTTACCCGATCTGATTATCGGGCACAGTACAAGGTGCTTGACCCCAAGACGAAACACAATCCGCAGCTTATGTGGTTACGAATCGTTAATCTGGACCGCCTGCTCTGTCTCATGTTAGCGCTTCCCCAAGGTTGCCTCGACCGCAGCATGGCTTCCGACGCGATGCTCGCAAATGATACTCCCATGGGACGTCTTGAGCGAATACACTGCGTTATCGCCTCTCGAATTCTGGAGCGCAACGAATCCAGTCCAAGCTCCTATGATCTCACTCTGACGCAAACCCTTGACGTAGAGCTGCAGAGAGCGGCCAGGAGCCTCCCTAGCAAGTGGTGGCTAGCACCGAACCTGAAAACCGCCTCGACAGACTCGCAAGCGCTGTTCTGGGACACGCGGCGGCTGTTCGCGCAGGTACTCCACTACAATCTCCTTAACCAGCTCCATCTGCCTTTCATGCTTCGCTCCTCGTCAGGCGAGCGTAAATACGAGTTCTCCAGAATCACTTGCGTGAACGCCTCGCGGGAGATTCTCTCGCGCTTCATCGCACTACGCACCTTCAACCGGATCGCCTACAGCTGTCGCACCATCGACTTCCTCGCCCTCATGGCTGCCATGACTTTGCTACTAGCTCACCTAGACAGCCACCTGCAAGAAACGGAGAATCTCCTAGCTCACCAGTATCTCAGCGACCGCGCCATGATTGAGCAGGTGCAGGAGAATATGAAAGAGGTTAATCGTCTCAATTCAGATGCACTCAGTGCACAAAGCGCCGACTTGCTCGGCCGGCTGTTGACAATCGAGGTTGAGATGGATGGTTATCCGCGTGATGCCAGGAGAGTGAGCGTGCAGGAAGCAGGGGCCGAGACGCCGCTACTGGATCAGGATGATGATGCCGCCGTGAGCGTACACATTCCTTACTTTGGCATCATCATGATTACCCGTGAGGGCATGAGCAAGATTCCCCAACAACAATCTACTACCACTCAGTCGCAGGTAGTGGATAGGTCCAGTCCCCAAATCTGTCCTTCCGTGCTTTCTGAGCCTAATAGAATTCCAAATGTTGCAGCCATGACACGGGTCGGTGGTGGCTACGGCCATGTCGAAGCCCCTTCGATGCTGTCACAGGTACAAGATACCTATGCAAGAACTCAGACGCAACTAGGGACGATTTCGACTGGCATGAATTATGTTGCTACGGATTTTGCGCCGCAACTCCAGAACGGCTTATCCGATCCTTTCTTGCAACAGCAACCGGAGCTGGCCGCCGGGGGAGAAGACTGGGCGTTCCAGGGCGTCGATATGGCTTTCTTTGATAGTCTCATGAGAATCTCCAGGAATGAAGGGAATGAGGATACGGAATGGACTACGGTTTGAAGGTCGTCCACTAATGTCTGCAGAGGCCACTCCGATCATGCTTTACGTGAGCACCGATGAGTAGTGAAGTATAACTGAAACAAGATGATTACAAAAAGATGCGACCTAACTGTTGCTTTCGTTATACGTCTTATCTAAGTCTATATGTATGTATATAATGTTGTGTAGCTTCTAACGCACGGTATGCCGCCAGAATTATTCGCAAGTAGTTGCATATCCATCCCTACGAACCACCCACCAATTTACTCCTCTCCGCAATCTTCTCCGCAAAATTCGTCATCGGCACAGCAGCCAAAATCTCTAACAGCGCAACATTCGCCTTCAACTCCCTCGTGATCCAATTCTTCACCTCCAGGGCAACCAGAGAATCCACGCCGTAGCGGTACATGGGCCTTCCGGGATCGACTTCCGAAGCCGGCATCTGGAGGATCTCGGCCGTCTTCTTGACCAAAGCATCCGTAATGATGCCGACAGCCTGCTCCTTGGAGACAGCTTCGCCAAGCCGAGCTAACGGCGAAGCAGCGACCTGCTGTTCAGAAGACGAACTCGATTGTGCCGCGACGCTCGTCACAGCCAGAGGCCCAAATCTTGCATCGTTGAAGTAGTAAGGCCGGTCTAGACCATGCGAAGCCACGATGTCCGCGGTGCCCAGTCCAGTACATACCTGCGCGGGACACATATCGTCTCCGTCGCACTGGCGGATGATCAAGCTCTTCATAAGGGCGTGGAATGCTGGCTCGCGGATTCCCAAGACATTTTCCCACAACTTCAAGTTCCCCGTTGCGCCCTGCTCGGCCAGCATGCCGACATCGCGCATGATGCCTAGGTTGACAGCTACGCCCTTGAGGCCCTGTGCGCGGCGGAAGTGCGCCAAAGCATCCTGATATGTGTTCCCAGCCGCGTACTGCGCTTGCCCAGCGTTCCCAAAGATGCCGGAGACGGAAGAGCAGATAATGAAAAAGTGCAGCGGGCGGGTGTGGTCGAAGAATCGGTGCAAGTTCCATGTCCCTTGCACCTTGGGCCGCAGCGGCAACGTCCACTCCTCGTACGACATGTTCTCGAAGAGGGCATCACGCAGGACCATGGCCATTTGAATTACACCTTTGACTGGTGGAAGATCTCGCGAGCACTGCTCCATCGCGGCGAGGAATGACGTCTCGTCGGATATGTCGCCCCGGAATGCCTTGACGTGTACGCTGCGCGAGGAGAGCTCATCCACGATAGCTCTGGCTTCGGCACTGGAACCGCCAGATCGTGAGATAAAAGCTATATTTCGAGCTCCGCATTCGACAAACTCGCGCGCGAGGCTGCGACCTAATCCGCCTAGGCCTCCGACGAAGAGATAGGTTGCATCGGCGTCGAATCTAACAGCGTCTTTGGCTTTGCGCAATACAGGAGCTTGGGCGCCGTCTGCAAGGGACAGGACTAATTTGCCACGGTGCTTCCCTTGTTGCATCGTGCGGAAGACCGTTTCGATCTCGCTGACGGGATATATCATCAAGGGCTTTGGAGTAGTAAGCACGCCCTTGCGGATGAGTGCAAACGCGTCATCCAGAATCCTGCCCAGGCCATCCAGGTCTTCAGTGAAGAAGTTGGCGATGTCAATGAACGTAAAATTAGTGCTCTTTTTGAACGGCCGCATGTCGAGGCGCATGTTATTCGTGATATCGCGGAGGCCGATCTCGACGAAGGTTCCAAACGTCGCGAGACAGGACCACGAGACTCGGAGAAGCTCGCCCGATAACGAGTTCATAATGCAGTCTACGCCTCGACCTCCTGTTACCCGTTTGATGGCTTTGACGAAGCTGGCGTCGCGCGAATGGAAGATGTGCGATTCCGGGACGTTGTACTTCGACATGACTAGTTGGCGCTTGTCCTCGCTGCCGACCGTCACATAAACTTTCAGGCCCAGGTATGCGGCTAGCTGTAATACAGCTTGTCCGACGCCCCCCGCAGCAGCATGGATCAATACAGACTGGCCCTCTCGAAGCTTGGCTATGTTGACGAGAGCATGGTATGCAACAGCGTGGACCATCGGAAGGGCCGCTCCCTCTTCAAACGACATACTGTCGGGTATCATCACAGCCAGGCGGTGATCAATTCGGACCTTGGTTGCGTGCATTCCGTTCCAGAGCAGCGTGACGCGGTCCCCAGGCTTGAACCGTCCAACGGCTTTACTACCCGTTGCAACGACAATGCCGCTTGCTTCCTGACCGATCAGCGAGACTTCGACAAGTCCCATGGACGCCATGACATCTTTGAAGTTGACGCCTGTTGCTTTGACATCGACTTCGATTTCTGTCTCTCCGAGTGGAACCTTCATGCGGCCGTCCGTGATGAATCGAAGCGTGTCCAAGAGGCCAGGTTTGCCGATCGTGAGTCGGACGGGAGCTTCCTGGTCGCTCAAAGGCTGGACGCGAACTGAATCCTCGAGGCAATGACGCACGTCTTGATTCCCTTCGACACTGGTGAATATGCGAGAGACCTGGAGGAGACCGTCGCGCTCCCGGAACTCGTCGTCCTTGGTCTCCGATGTCACGATTCGGGCTGCGAGCGACGGGCCACGCTGCACTGCTTTCTCCTGACTGCTGAGGTGTAAGACTTGGAACTTGATGCTTGCAACTTCGCTCTTTATGGTCCGCGCAAGGCCGTCGACTATGCCCATTAATGGGTCATCGCCACGCGTTATCCAGAGGAGGCGCTCACAGTTTAGGGTTAACTTTTTAATGCTGTGGAAATCTGGCTCGGAGAGGCTGTCCAGCAGTGGTTGCTCGAGCTCCAGGAGTGATATAAATGTTTTGCCTGTGATTTCATTGGCAGCTCTGGCACTGATCTCAGACCACGTCGTGGCCGAAGCATTGTAGCCTTGGTCTGCGACAGCATCCTGTAGCGCGTTGGAGAAAGATTTGGTGCCAATTGAGGATACTGATGGCTCAATTATGAAAAGTTCGTCTTTGCTTATGCCGTTGGTGCCGTTGGTGTGCTCGGATTGTTGTTGCTTGTAGAGCGATACTGACGTGTCAACGTCCGCAACGTCAAAGACGCATCGGAATCCTTTGGCTTCTAGGGCAAATGTTGCTTCTTTCGGATTGTTGTGAACAGCGAGGACCACGGCTGCTTCGGGCTTGCCAAGGCCAATAAAACGACCCAACAGCCGATCCAGATCTTCGAGAGTGTCAATCAATTGAATAACCAGTAAATCTGCTGGGGCGATGTCTGCGGGAAAGGCTCCATCTAAGCCAACAAGCGTGAATGCCTCGCCAACTAAGTCCGAATTTGCACCCTTTTCAATGCCCTCGCGGCTGGTGTCTGCCACGGCATACTTGACCTTGCTAGGGAGAATGGTTCCACGGCGCAGCTGCGGCATGGTCGCATGTGAAAGCGCCTCGTAGTCGGACACGAGTTCGATCACAGTAGCCGCCGGGTTATCGTGGAGGAAGATACGGATAAGCTGCAGCACGTGTTAGCAGATTTCCGTGAAGGTGTAAGTAGGAGCCATAATCGTCTCTCATGCATAAACGGGTAAGTGAGGAGTAAAATTTGAGTATGTAACTTACTTCGACGACTCTATCTTCTTGCTTAGCCGCAGACACTATACTCTTGATTTCGTCTGCCTTCGAGGCTTGAAGAGCCCAGTTCCAGCAAACTTCCGATGTGATTTCGGCGGGGTCGGCCTCTATCTGCTGGCCCCTTTGCTTATCCGTGTCATTTTCCAGCTCCGAGACACGGAAGTCGGTGACGGACAAATAGACCTTGGAGAGCGAATCATCAAACGTATAGATATTTGATGACAACTCGTTGAAGCCGTGTCTCTTTGATAAGCATAGGCCGGGCAAGACGTACCCAATATCTGCGGGAATATCGAGAGATATCTCGAGCTCCCCGATGAAAGTAGGCAAGAGCGGCTTGTCAAACTCGAAACTGTTGTTCTTGTACGTGCTACCGAGACATCCCTGAAGGATGGCATCGAGGGCTGCGCCGTGGATCAGAAAAGGACGGTCTAGTTGCTCTTTGCTGAAGGTCTCGCCGATGTCGACGAGGGTCACGTCGTATGTCGTCTTGCCGTCGCCGAGATGCACATTCTCGACACCCTGGAAGACCTCACCATACTGCCAGGCCGCCTTTTGGAATTGGTTGTAGAAGTCCTTTTTGGAGAAAGTCTCTGGTAATTCCTTAAGAACGCGACGGTAGTCAGCTATCCTAGCAGCCTCAAAGCTGGCGTCCTCGCGAGCCATTTGCTCACTTGTCGTCTCGACGTAGTCAATGGTTATCAAGCCACGACAGTTATCTCGCAATTGATTCGTGCCCACGCATGACGATATGGTGAATTCCCACCAGGCAGCTGGGGTTGAGCCTGAGGTTGCGATAAGGTGCGGTCGCATGTGTATGATGACCTCGGTCGACACATCCTCGGGAAGTACCATAGCAGCAAAGAACGAGACGTCGCGAAGCCTGAAGGAGCGAGCTGTCTTGCCTGTCTCTACCAGCTGCTGGACTGCATCGAGTGCCATGCTGACGAGTCCAGCTGCTGGGAACAACACGGTATTGCCGACCATGTGGCCCCGGAGCCAGGGCTCGTCGGCCAGTCGGATGAAGTTTCGCCATACGTGCTGGCTTTCATCCATCATCGGGACCTGAGCACCGATGTTGCTCTTGGTGGCAAACTTACGATTCACCAACTCACGCTGGATTCTAGTCTCGTGGCGGAATACCTTGGAATGATTCCATTGGTATGGGGGAAGATCCGTTAGTCGACGAACTTTCAAGTCGGCGTTGACCTTCGAAAGGTGAAGTGGAGTGCCGGCGAGAAACAGATCTGCCGCAAGCTCTAGACTCGTGTCAACTGCGTTCCGTCCGCGCGTGAGTATGGACTTGTAGCCAACATCCTTGATGCCGTGGTGACTCAGAATTTGCTCAACGGGCCCGCCAAGGGCGCTATGCGGACCAACTTCGATCAGAAGGTCGACCGTTTTGTGATTGGCACCAGTATCACCATTGGCTTCAGCTTCGGCTGGGGAGACAAGCTCCTTGACTGCATCTGAAAACAGAACTGGCGAGACCAAGTTGCGAAGCCAATAATATGGTCCTAGAAGCTCAGGTGGTACTTCGTGGCCTGTAACACTGGATACCATGATTTGGGTATGTGAACTGCTGCCCTCTTTGCCTTCATCTTGAGGATCTTGTTGTGTAGGCTCAATGTCGGCAATGGATGCAGAGTAATTGCCAGAGATCCTGTTCATATGCCTGCTGTGGTAAGCCATCTCGACTTTAAGCCGTCGGGCGAACACCTTGCGCTCATCGCAGATAGCTCTGAGCAGTTCGAGTGCATCAACGTCACCAGAAATAGTAACGCTCGAAGGTGAGTTGACGCAGGCGACGGTGGCTTTGCCATCGAGCTTAGCCTCAGAAATCAGGTCCTCCGCTTCCTCTCGCGGAGAGCCCACAGCCATCATGCCGCCCTTCAGATTTGGCGCATCGACACGAAGCCTGGCAGAAGCCATGCCCCTGAAGTACGCTGCTGCAATAGCGTCTCTGTGGCTAAGAGCTCCAATGCTGTACGCTGCGGCGATCTCACCGCTGGAATGTCCGACCACTTTGGAAGGTGTCACGCCCCACGACCGCAGCTCCTCAACTAGACCGATCTGAAGAACGGAACATATGGGTTGGCTGATCTCGGGCTGGCTCAGCCGGGAGTCGTCTGGTGCCTTGGTAAGTTCAGTGACAGGATCCCAGAGACAACCCATGTCTCGAAGGAAATCGGCAGATCGGGCAACAGAGTCCCTAAAGACAGGACGTTCTAGCATTTCAATACCCATACGAGCCCACTGGGTACCCTGTCCCGTGAAGACGAACCCGATTCGTGGGTGGCTAATGCTGTTGCCGTTCCGGATGGCACTTTCTCCTGGCTTGGTAGTCAGATAATCACGGAGCTCTCTCACACTCTCTGCAAGGCAGGTTGCTTTCCATGACAGGCCTGATTTTGCCCCTGAAAGGGTGTGGGCAAGGTTGACCAGGTATTCGGGGCTCGACGCTGCTGGACCAAGGCTGTCCAGGTGCTCGACTAGCGCATCGGCATTACGCTTGAAAGCCGGCTTGGTCATGACTGCTGAAGACGAAAAGTCGTTTCCTGCTGTGCGTCTTCTCGTAGGTGGAAAAGCCGTTGAGCTTCGAGGCCAGGTTAGTCAAACGATTTGGGTGGAACGCCTCAAGGACTACATGGCCATTCGTTCCACCCATACCGAATCCGCTGACGCTCATACGCTTGGTATGGGCAATGGGCCAAGGTATCAATTTGGTGGGTACAGCAACGTTCCATTCATCGAAGGGAATGGCCGGATTAGGTTTGGAGAAGTGGATGTTTGGCGGAATGAGCCCATTTTCCATAGACAGAATGCCTTTGATGATTCCTGCTACACCGGCAGCTGATTCGAGATGGCCAATCTGGGGTTTGACACTTCCTATCCACAGCTTGCGCGGTTTCGACGCCCCCTTCCCGATGGTGCTGTAGATTGCCTTCGTTTCGATTGGATCTCCGACTTTAGTGCCCGTCCCCTAAGACTGACGTTAGCATTTGAAGCGGGTCGGCGGTAAACCATTTATGTCTAATAAGGTTTTCACTCACGTGAGCCTCGACGTATTGAGTCAAGCTGTAGTCCAAACCGTGAGACTCGTAGACATACTTGATAAGGGCCGCCTGAGCTTCCAGAGACGGCATAGTTACTGCAGAGAGAGAGAGAGAGAGTCAGCAATGATCTTCCCAGTCACCAACGACAGGAAATAACACTCATAAATACTTACCGCCCTGTGTGTACCCATCTGAGTTGGCACCAGTGGCACGTATGACAGCACGGATGGCATCGCCATCTTGAACTGCCTTGTCAAGCCGCTTCAAAATGATGATTCCACAACCCTCACCGCGGCCATATCCAGCCGCGCTCTCATCAAAGGCTTTCGACTTGCCCGCGGGGTTGAGGAAAGACAAGTTATTGAGATGTGTCGTAAAGTCAGGAGTGAGCATAAGGCTGACACCTCCCGTTATGGCCATCTCCGACTCCCCAGACTTCAGGCTTTGGCAAGCCAGGTGGGTAGCCATGAGGCTTGAGGAGCAGGCAGTCTGAACTGTAGCACTGGGACCATGGATATTCAAAAAGTGAGAGATACGATTGGAAATCATCTCATCGCCAGTCCCAAGAAGATGATATTTCGGATAGTGCATGAAGTCGCGCTCGACCGAGCCTCGATAGTCGCTCACACCCGAGCCGATGTAGCAGGCCGTCTGAGTGCCTGAAACATGTTGAAGAGACATACCAGCGTTTTCAAATGCCTCATATGTAACTTCCATTGCGATCCTCTGTTTTGGATCTAACGCGATGGCTTCGGTAGCTATAATATTGAAAAAGGCTGCATCGAACGCATAAGGATTTTGCTTGATAAAATGCCCTCCTTTGGTGGGCAGAACATTCAAGCGGGAGCTGTTTGGGTGGTGGAAAGCGTCTGAGTTCCATCTAGTTGACGTTGGCGAGTAAGCGTCTTGGACATTGTCAGCAGACTTGAACGTGAATAGATATAGAAATTTCCAAGATAGAAGAGACTCCATTGAATCAGATCATTTGCTCACTCACCTCTTCCGTTCTTCAGTAAATCCCAGAACTTCGACGGGGAGCTAGCATCCCCGGGAAAACGACATGCTAGGCCCACGACCGCGATTGGGATGTCGGCCGGGATGCTTGCAGAAGGCATCTTAATAACCCAAAAGGTGTGCTTGCAAGTATCTAGAGGCGTCTCAAAAGTAACGAGAAATTCTAAAGAGGTAAGAAATTCTAGATATGTCAATGACGATCTCCTTAGCACCTTGGAGTACGCTTCTCGAATTTCTTTTATAATCAACCGATCCTCAAACCCCGCCCTCCAAGCTTTTACAGTCTAGCACAAGTGCGAGTATCGTATCTGACAGGCTTGCAGCCAAAGAACAGGCCTCATTCATAGGCCTGATCCACGGCCCGTGTGTTTGAGGGACTGATGGGTCTTGCATTCCGATGTTTTCACTCGACTCCTGAGTGGCCTATCTCCTCGGCAAAATTCCCCTAAATCGAAATTTCGTGCTTATTCTCTTATCTCGGATTCGGGGATTTGGCCTGTTACGGGTCACACTCAAGCTGCCTGAAATTTACAATGCCGGCCTCTATTGACGTACCCTTAGCTACGCCCGATCCACGCGTGCATCGCGTGAGTATCACCTATCAAAAACCTGAGCATGCAGTTGGATACTCCAACACGACGCAATGGGGTAAGATCGGCAGAGTAAGACCCCCGGCGGAGCAAGAGCTTGGCGGAGGAACGTCGGCGGAATAAAGTATACTGCAGTCAGCAAATGATACAGCCGAGTCAACACACATACCTACACACACTTACATACAATCACATCGGATACCTAATGCTTGGAACTAATTTGCTTGCATCTTTCCTCGATTTAATCGTTTTAATATAGTTACGTGATAGTACCTTTCACCAAGGCGTCGTGGACCGGTCCATGGACCAACTACTTGGAGTCCTGGTCCTCCCTATATTGGGGCGTAGTCCAATACTGTGCCTCTCCGGAGCTAGTACCCCTTTCTGATCCTCCTATATTGTGGCTTAGGCTAGCACCGTGCATCTGTACGTGAAAGAGTAATCATTTGCCAAGAGTAGCCGCTTTTCGATCCCAGCAACGGGCCACCTCACGTCAGCTTTGGCTGAGATTGTAATATCGGCGTGAGAAAGAACAAAGGACCAGGATTGTTCATCCTGAAGTCAGCGGGACAATCTGTCCTGGCGATAAGGAAACTGCCTGGCTGAAGGGCTTAGAGTATGTCTACAGGATCGGCACTGGAGCTCCGTCTCTATATATATCCTAGAAATCTACTCATACTCCTGACCATAGACAAACCTTTGTTGTGATACGAATCGTTATCATCACTATCATCCAGCAACAATGGGTTCAAAACAGCAGACAGTTCTCCTCTTTGGAGACGTCACAGACCCGTGGGTTGACGGTATCGATTATGTCTACAACCAAGCTACAACGAAGCCTTGGCTTCAGTCATTCTTGGGTGATCTTTTTTCTGTTCTCAAGGCGGAGACAAGGGCAATGGATCGCGTCTTGCAGGACAGTTTCGGAAACTGTTCCAGTTTCCAAGAGCTCGCTGATCGATATCGCCACACCGGCGACGAGTTTGGGATGGCACATGCCATGCTGATCTATGCTGTGAGAGCGGCGTCCCTACTAGAGTATGTCTCTTGTCACTTTTGCCCGCAATATATTTACCTGCTAACTGGTTGAAGGACCGTGGGCCGCGAACCACTATTGCTTGACCCAAGCGGACCTAAACCCGAGTTGCTTGCCATTTCAGGTGGTCTCTTCAGTGCTGCAGTCGTACCAATTTCTACGAATCTAGAAACTCTGTATGATGCATGTCTCGAGGCGGGTCGAGTGTGGTCAAGGCTCTGCAACTTTACTTTGATTAGATCACGGACCATGGAGGATCGCCCCGGAGTCTGGGGCTGGGCTGTCCTTGGGATCTCAGCAGAGGAACTCAGCAAATCATTGGACCAGTTCCAAAATGCCATGGTAATCTTCCCCCCATGACCCAATTTATGGCCGCAGTGACGGCTGACCTGAGGCTACCAGGGCATCCCATCCACCAAGAGAGCCCGGATCGGTGTTACCGGAGATCGGTGGAGCACCGTCATAGGACCACCTTCCGTCTTAGAGATTGTCATGAACAAATGTCCCTCGTTAAAGAATCTTCCAAAGAATGAGTTGAATATCCACGCCTTGCAGCATACCCTTAATATCTCAGAGGCCGATATCGATTATATTGTGGGAACTGCCGCCCTTTTGGACACAACCCTGTCTCCAGGATACAAAATATGGGGTTTGGATGATCATGATTCTGAAGCCGCTTATCCAAATTGGGGTCATCTGCTTAGAGCTGCGGTCTCTCAGACATTGTCGCGACCTTTGGACATTGTGCAAGCCGTCAGCAAGCTCAACGCCAACCTTCGAACGGCTCGCCATGTGGATACCAAGATCGTTGGTCCCAGCTACCACGCAACGTATCTTGTCAAGGTTCTGCAGACTGCAGGAAGGGAAGTTTCTGTCCATGACGATCTATCAGCCCAACCGCCGAGCTCAGATGAGCTCGGCGGTATCGCCATCGTGGGCATTGGGGGAAAGGGACCAGGGAGCGATGACCTCGAGGAATTCTGGAACGTCATCATGACTGGCCAAGATCTCCATGAAGAGGTCCCCGCTGATCGGTTTGATTTGGAAGAATACTATTGCCCCAAGCATCCCCCGACGGGTCCAGGCAAATGCACCATGACTTGCAGACATGGGTGTTTTATGAAGAACCCAGGATATTTCGACTCTAAGTTCTTTCATATCTCGCCCAGGGAAGCCCTGTTGATGGACCCAACTCATCGGTTGTTCCTGATGAACGCGTACGAAGCCCTCGAAATGGCCGGATATTCGAACGGTCAGACCAAAGCGATAGATCCGCACAAGATCGCTGTTTTCTTCGGCCAATGTAATGATGATTGGCACGTGGTTGGCCATCGCGCACTTGGATGCGATGCTTACACGTTGCAGGCCGTTCAACGTGCATTCGGACCAGGTCGACTGGCCTTTCAGTTTAAGTGGGAGGGGCCGACGTACGCCCTGGATTCTGCATGTGCATCCGCAAGTTCCTGTATTCACCTTGCATGCATGTCTCTACTTGCAAGAGACATCGACATGGCCGTGGCAGGGGCTGCAAACGTATTGTCGACTCCTCATTCGTTTACCAGTCTTAGTAGGTCTGGAGTCTTGTCTGACACTGGGAATTGCAAGACTTATCGCGACGACGCGGATGGTTATTGTCGCGCAGATTTCAGTGGCGCTGTGGTTTTGAAGCGACTCAGGGATGCCATTGCTCATAACGACAACATCCTGGCTGTCATAACATCTTCAGCCAGAAATCATTCTGGAAACTCTACGTCCATTACAACATCAGATGCTGCTGCCCAAGAACGACTGTTTCGTAAAGTCCTTCGGAACGCACGAGTGAGCCCAGAGGATATCTCATATGTTGAGATGCATGGAACAGGGACCCAGGTTGGGGATAAAGCAGAGTTAGGGGCGATTTCGAATCTTTTTTCGAAAAGACGTGACAGGGAGCCTTTGCCAGTGGGAGCTATCAAGGCAAACATCGGCCACAGCGGAGCGGTTAGCAACAGCACCAGACCTTTCAGTTTTATTACAGACGCTGACTATTTTCCCTTTAATACAGGCTGCCGGCATGTCCTCCTTGCTAAAGAGCATTCTCATGTTTCAAAGGGGAACTATACCACCGCAGGCTGGCATGCCGCATACACTCAACCCCAACTTTCCTCAGCTGAATGAAATCAATATAACTATTCCTTCGGAGCCAATGGAGTTCAGAAGTGTGCCTCACAAACCGAGACGCATTCTTCTCAACAATTTCGACGCAGCGGCAAGTTGTCCTCTTCGACTGTTGCGGTTCCCTTAATGCTGACTATGTGTGTTTCAGGGCGGCAATGCATGCTTACTATTGGAAGAATACACGCGCACGACGGAGAAAGAAGCCGATAGTCGATCGGCTCACACAATCGTGACCTCCGCCAGAACACATTCAGCACATCTCGTCAACAAACGTAAACTTTTGGAGTGGCTTCGAGGAAATTCTAAAGTCCGAATTGAAGACCTCGCCTACACAACCACCGCCAGAAGGATGCACCACCCAATCAGGTTTGCGCTTACTGCATCCACGACACAAGAGGCCATTTCAAAGCTCGAGTCCGAGGTTGAACGCAGCAGCTCCTCACCAGTTTCACGAAGTGCGCCCGTTGTCTTCGTCTTCACTGGACAGGGGTCCCACTACGCAGGTATGGGTGCCGAGCTGTACCGGACAAATTCAATTTTCCGTGAGAAAGTCCATTTATGTGTAGCAATCTGCGACAGCAATAAATTCCCGTCATTTTTGGATATCATAACCGATGATGGAGTCGACCTGTCTACCAGGGATACTGCACAGATACAACTTGCCGTCATCACTTTGGAGATAGCCCTCACCGCGTTCTGGCGATCGATTGGGATAGGACCGGCCATGGTCATGGGACACAGTCTTGGAGAGTACGCCGCTCTGCATGCAGCTGGAGTTTTGTCGCTAGCAGATACTTTGTACCTTGTTGGCCATCGTGCGCTAATGATTCTGGGGCGATGCGAACCCGGGTCTTGTGCCATGCTTTCAGTGTCGAGTTCCATAGAAGCTGTCCGAGACCATCTCACTCGACTACAGTCCTCTTCCTGCGATGTGGCATGCATCAACAGCCCTAGTGCTACCGTCGTCAGCGGCACTGCCGAGGACTTGGCCCAATTTCAAGCAGACATAACGGCGCAGAATGCAAAGATTCGAGCGACAGTATTACCCATCCCCTTTGCATTTCATTCATTCCAGGTGGATCCAATACTACAGGACTATGTCTCTCTCGCAGGAGGTGTCACATATTCAGCGCCCAAGATTCCCGTGGCATCAACTCTACTTGCATCTATCGTCGATGGACCCGGTATATTTAACCAAGACTATCTGACCCAGCAGACTCGTCAGGCGGTTGACTTCGTTGGCGGACTGAACGCCGTGAACTCCAAGCTGGACGACCCAATCTGGCTTGAAATTGGACCAACACCAGTTTGTGGATCTTTTGTGCGCGCTACCCTCTCTCCGCCCGCTACCAAGATCATGCATACTATTCAGGCGAATACCAGCAACTGGAAGTCCATTTCCGATAGCCTTTCGGCGGCTTACATGAACGGTGTCGATGTTGACTGGCTTGCACTCCACATACCCTATGAGAGCAACCTTGAGTTGTTGGCGCTCCCAACTTATGCGTGGGATATGAAGGATTATTGGATTACCTATACAGACAGAGGCAGCGAAGTCGTTCCTGAGAAGTCTCAAGTTACCTCACCGGAACCCTATGTCTCTACCTGCGCACAGTACCTTGTCTCAAAGTCTTCATTCCCGAAGATCCAGGTCACGTTCCGAGCCTCCCTTTCCGATCCAGGATTTCTAGCACTCATTGACGGCCATAAAATGCAACAAATTGGGCTTTGCTCCGGGAGTGTCTTCTGCGAGGCGGGCTTTACAGCGGCCAAGTATGCATTCGAGTACAGTGGCAGAAAGGGTGTAACTATGCCCTACCTGACGCTTCATGATCCCGTGCTCCTCTGCCCCCTGACAAAGAAACTTGTCGGCGTCGATGGAGAGCTTGTCACCACAGCTGTCATGGAGAGTGCATCCGCGGAAAGCGTACTGATTTCTTTCAAGGCTATGTCAGCAAGTGGATCACATGATCTCGGCACTTGTAGAGTCAAGATTCGAAGCCCTGAGATTATTCAGGCAGGCTGGGACCGAGTGTCGTACTTCATAAAGGCCAAGATGGAGGAGACAATTAAAGATGGCAAAGAGGGGCTAGGCCACCGGATGCAACCAGATATCCTCTACGCGTTGCTAGCTAATGCGGTTGAGTTCGACCCTGCTTTCAAGGGCATCAAAGAGGGGTACATAGCCAAGGACTTCCAGGAGGCTGCAGCAGTGGTTGTTCTCGAAAACAACCCTCCCGGTACTCGGTTCACATTTTCACCGTACTGGGGCGAGGCTCTCGTGCACCTGGCGGGCTTCCTGGTGAACGGAAACCCAAATCGATCACCTCATACAACCTTCATTGTGATGGGCTTCGAAATCGTTGAGCAGACCGTCCCTCTGGAGGCTGGAAAGCAGTACCTGTCGTACGCTCGTATTTCAAGATGGGAAAAGGACATAGCGTACTGTGACGCGTTTATTTTCGACCCTGTTTCCTCCAAAATGGTCCTCCAATGTATCAATCTTCGGTACCAGGAGCTTCCAAGAGCCACCTGGCGACACATTCTCGAGGGGCCGCATGGAGGATCTAGCCACAAGGCCCCCGTATCGCACGTCACGAAAGCGGCTACCAAAGGAATCAAGAAGAACGACAACGTCGAGGAGAGCAGCCGAACCGCTTCAAACAAAGCACCAGTGGGACGACAGGCGAGCAAGGCGCAGGAGGAGGGATTTCAGGGTTGGGGGGTGTTCGATGCTATTGTGGACAGCATCTCCAAGGCTACCGGTAGCGACCCTTCTGAGTTTGCAGATGACACAACGATTGCCGATCTTGGCGTCGATTCGATTATGGCCATCGAGGTCGTTGCCACTGTGAAGGCCGAATCAGGTGTCGACCTACCCGCTGCGTTTGTCTTCGAGTATCCCACGATTGGCGATCTCCGTCGCGCTTTTGGAGGGGCCCCAACGGCCCCAGAAGAGCCGGAGGCCGAACTCATCTCGACACCCTCCAGTGCTGAGGCCTCCACTCCAGAAAACCCTGAGCTTGAACCTGTCTCAGTGTCAGAGTCAACCTCCTCCCTGGGATCGAGCATGGTACGTATCAAAGAGGACATAGCGTCTCCGAAACATGAAAAGAACACCAAGCGACAGGACATTCAGGCCAGCGACAACGCCAAAGACACATCGCCAACTCCTACCGTTAGGATTACGCTTCTTCAGGGCCGTCCAAGCAGTGGCAAGACTCCCTTCTACATGATGGCCGACGGCACTGGGACCATTGCGACCTATATCCACCTGCCGCCCTTCAAGTCCAAGATGGCCGTCTATGGAATTGACTCGCCCTTCCTTCGCTGCCCGTCCAGACTGACTGATCAGGTTGGCATTGAGGGAGTGGCTAAGCTCATCATCGACGCGCTCGTGAAGGCTCAGCCGAAGGGGCCGTTATTGATCGGTGGCTTTTCTGCTGGCTCCATGGTCGCGTACGAGGTCTGTCGACAGTTGGCGGCCGCCGGCCGCAAGGTGGATGGCCTTCTGCTGATCGACATGTGTTGTCCGCGATCCAATCTGCTGGATAAGGGCAAGCTTAGGAGAGAAGATGATGTCAGCTACACCGTCTTCGAGACCGTAGTCCTCAAAGATGGCCTATGGAGCTCAACGGCCCTCACCCAGCAACATTTCCGCGCATACTTCGATGCCATGCACTCCTACCACCCACCCCCCATGACCGCCAATGATCGACCTACTCGAACAGCTATCATCTGGGCCGAAAAGGGCCTGGTCAATCGTGTTGTTGGTGAACCCAAGTTGATGAAGTTGTTAGCGAACCATGGTATCCCTACCGAAGCTTATCCGGGCTATATGGTGGATCCCAAACTGGGGGCATTCGCGACTCTTGTCCCCAATAAGACGAAGGCAGATCTGGGCCCGAATGGCTGGGACAAATATGCTGGAGATATGTTGAGCCTGTCCGTAGATGGAGATCATCTTGACCTGCCCATGCCTGGACATGTGCATCTACTCCATGGGCAAATGGAAAAAGTCTTTGCTTATTTTGGTTCCTCGAATTAACGTACTCCTAGGTTAGAACACGTAGAGCTAGATAGAATTAATTGACTTCTTTAACACAGCAAGCTCATTCCCGATCATATCTCTCTTCAGCCATGCAGATATGCACGTCGTAAGCTATTTGAAATCGCTCCCTTGTTGGTATAGGCTTAGACGGTTCTTCTAATAGCGCACCCGAGTCGTGATGTCATGATAAGGTCCTCAATCGCGGGGTTACAAGCTAGCATGATGTCTTGCATCTCATCCCATGTAACCGCCGAAAACGGTAGTCGACGACGCGTAAGAAGGGCAACCAGACTTTCAGTGTAGCGCTGAGGATTGAACACTCTGTGGAGGACTGATTCTGGTGGGTTTGCTGTATAATAGTCCCCGAGTCTGGCTTGTTTTAATGAAGGACCAATGTCAGAGGATCGTTCATGTATTGTACCCTCCGAAGAGCTAATGATATCACTGTGTCTGCGCTTCGCGTGGTATACAGCGTTGTCTCGTTTCGGATTCGAGCAGGCTTGATCAGAAGGGTAGAGAAGGCATTCATGAGCCACTGCTCCTTTCGTTCTGCGCTCCCCTGATGGCCCTAAATGGCCCTTGTTTGTAATCGAAGTTCAAGACCTCAGACGGTCCTGACTCTGCATCGGGAGCAGGTTCAATACTCATCTAGGACTGTGAGGCACTGCCCAGAGGTTGCTGTGATGAAGAGGCTATAATTGAGGACTGTAGGGGCTCGAGTAAATGGTTGGTATGGTGAACTTTGGAAGGTTTGTGGACCTCGCATCTTATCAACTGCCAAAATAAATCTATCCAATCAGAGCCCGCAGCTTATCCTGATATCTATCCTGATATCAGGATAACAGAGCATAGCTTTATCCGATAGAGTGGATCCACGGCAGGCGAGGTTCTCCACCACCCGAGATTGGATAAAAGCGAAAAAGTCGTTAACAATACTGCGCTAGAACTCTAGTAACTTAACATTTTAGCTATCTAAATAATTAATGCACAGTTCAATTCCTTAATTGACGCCTAATATTTTGCGGCGTCTATTAGTTTGATAAAAACGTGGTTGAGTGCGAAGTTCTAGCGGAACCTGCCCCCTCCTGTAGAGGGGATCTCGCGCGTCCCACGGCCTATCGTTAAAGTCGGCCACCCCCTGCTAGTTGGCTATAAAAACGTGACAGAAGCTGGCATGAGCCTTACCAGCTTTAGCAGGGTTGATTATAACTAATTAAATTATATTGAACTACGTCGTATTCGGGTGCAAATTCTCTACTGAAGTATTGTCGGCGTTCTTCATCGGCCCTCACGGCATCGCAAGTGGCCTTCCCTTTAACGCTCGCTCGGCGGCATTCCTTGTGAGCACTCTTCCAGTTGATATCAGCCTTTTTGAGCCCTTTTTGTTGCTTTTTGCGACCTTATACGTCTCATGTTTCTTAAGCAAGCCGTCCTTAACGACTAACATGGCCTGAGCCGTCGAGAGGGCCTTTTCCGCCTTCGTGATCTTCCTCCGGAGGTCTAAGCTGAGGCTCTCAGCGTATATCTCATCGAATAGACGGATCCGATTACTCCGCTTAGAGGGAGTGATTGGCCAGACCTCTCCATCAGCTATTGCCGGAGTTGATAGCTGTGATGGCTGCTTGGCTTCCCAATCAAGTCCCATCTTTCGGAGAACGGGAGATGCCCTCACAGGGTGCATGCCAGAGTTGTTGAAGGCCTATTTAATATTTTCTAGCGTGAAGGCCTTCGCTCGAGTCCTAGAGTAATACTCTAACTGTTCTTTAGAGACCCGTAACTTGCCCGAGAACTCAGCCGCATTTAACACCTCAGTCGAATAAGCTGTCTGTAGAGGGGAGAACAACCCTACATTAAGGGGTTGGAAGAAGTGGGTTGTATAGGGGGTATAGGCCACCAGAGCAATCTTATAATCGATAGCCCACATGATAGCTTCTCCAGTGATGTGGGAGCCGTGATTATCGATTAAGAGAATCCTCCAGTGATTTCTATCAACGGGCCGAGGTTGCTGTTCGAATAGCTTCAGCCACTTAAGGCCTAGCTCGTCGTCGGTCTAACCCCTCCGGCTAACTGCAAAATTCCAATCAATGCGGCCACCCTTAAGCTGCACCCACCTCTCAGAGTGGTGCTTAGCTTTAAAAACAATAAGTGGAGAGAGGGCTTTGCCGTTGGCCGAGACAGCTTCGATAGCCGTCACTAGCTCCCTGCCCCCAGGCTGTTTCCTGAGGGCGGCATGCCGTTTGTGATATCCCCAGATATCTGATACGATCACCCGGCTGACCTGGGCCTGGCCGAGCAGCACCCCCTTCTCATCCATATTGAACTTCCTCTCGCAGGGGATATTATATTCATGATGAGTGCAATCGACGAGCCCGACAAACCTCCGAACAGTTTGTTCATCGTGGTTGTACGCCCTGTCGGCATCGAGGGTGTGGGCAAACACTGGCGAAAGCTGATTCTTCCGGGTGTATCAATTTGGCCAGTTCTTCGATAGATGCCCCCCAAATATCGCCTCAGCCATATTCTTAAGGTGCATTACCTGGAGAGGAAACCCCCACGATTCAGCTGTTCTGATATGGCTTCCAATCACGGCCTCCTCATACTGATTAAGGTTCTGGGCCTTGATGTGGGAATCGCTGATGGTTTTGCGCCCCGCTGCCCAGTGCATTACGGTACGAGGGGCTTGGCCAAAAGCAGTTGCCGCGGTGCTTAGAGATGTATAGACGCCATTATTTTTGTCAGTAATTGCTCTCTGTACAGCCTCCTCTTGATTAATAGCCTCTGGCAGCTGACTCGCCGTTCAGCGAGGGCAAAATCAAACGCATCGGCCTCTGCAAAGTACCCTCCACCGCTCTCCGGCGCGCCGTCAAAATCGCCCCCGTCGCCGCCGTGCAAGTCGAATACTCGCCCTTCGTCCGCGAAATCGAGAACTCAGCAAGCCAAAACCTCCTCGCTACCTGCCGCAAGCTCGGCATTGCAATCGTGTGCTACTGCCCGCTCGGCCGCTGCCTCCTCACAGGTAACATCACGTCCCATGACTCCTTCGCCGCTGACGGAACGGATCTGCGAAGCACACACTTTCCCTGGTTCACAGAGGAGAAAATTGCGGCCAATGTCGCGCTTGTGGAGCGCTTCAAGGGGTTTGCCGAGAAGAAGGGTGTTAGTGTGGGGTAGTTGGCGTTGGTGTAGATTCTGGCGCAGGGGGAGGGGGTTTTTTTTTTCGATTCCGGGGATGTGGAAGGTCAAGTATTTGGAGGATAATTGGGGTGGGAAGGATGTGGTGCTTGGGAAGGAGGAGGTGGCGGAGATAAGGATGTTTGTGGAGGAGAATGAGGTCAACGGGTATCGGTCTGTTGAGATGGCGAAGAGTTTTGCGTATGTTGATACGAGGGAGGAGTAGAGGCTTTGGGGGGTTGAATTGAAGACCTAAAGTTTAGCGAACGGTGGTGGTATGCTGCCTCCATGGTCGAAGTCACAGTCCGAAAGGGTAGTTTGCCTATATTTCGGGTGCTCTTGAAGTCCAATTATACCCCGTACTTTGTAATTTTTCTCGCTGCTCGTTGGTATTCGCTGCCGATGCAAAATTCAGTTTAAGCTCGGATCGGCGCTATCGCACCTATGAATGCGTGTAGCTTTAGGTTCGGCTTGAATTGTCGTCGTTGTAATCGTTGTTGCGGTGCGTTTAGGGATCTCATAAATCGCAGTAATAGAAGTCAGCCCGAGAGGCCAGTTTTGTATTTGGTGTCAAGGAACGCTACAAGCGCTACCAGAAGGGTACCTGTTTAATCATCAGTTGTCATGGAGCGGGGGACCATGTCGACTACTTGATCAAACGACGTACAGTGCCTTGGCAGGAGTCTGGATATACTTCACAAGCGAGAAATGTCGCCAAACTTTTATTCTAGTACGGTATGCCGGCCAAATCGTGGGAATAGTGGAACACAACTTACCTGCCGTGACTACATACCCACCAATCGTAAACCCAGCCTGCGTGCTCGCCTGCGCCTCTTGCTTGAAGTAGTAAATAGCAAGAGCAGACCAGAGCACAGAGATAACCAAGCTCAGACCCACAGGGACTAGAACTATGACGGTAGTCGCGTATGGATCCCAGCTGCGCACAATATTCAATGCGCATTCTTGTGCGCCGGACTGCATCATGACGCCCTCGTCCAAGAGTCTACTACCAACCTTGATACCTTCCGCTCGGGAGGGGTCTTTAAAGTGGTAGATTTGTCGGCCGTAGGGGCCGTGCTTGCCTAGAGCGAGGGGTGGGCCGGTAACAGGGCCAACTGGGTCGCCATTTTCGAGCTGCAACAAGTGAAGGAGAATATTAGCCGTATTCTCACCACCCACCAAATTAACATTTAGAGATACACACCTTCAAGATATCAATCCTCTCGCTAGACGTTGGACCCAACAACTCAAACAGCCCGCCTCTTGCCCGTATAAGATCGTAGAATATACGTATATGCCACAGCAAACTCCTGTCATCCAGGTCGCGCGGACACGGTATCGCGAGACGACTCCCATTGTCAATGAACACGATGATCTCAAGGTCTGTTTGGCTTTGTTGGCGCCATGCTGCGCAGTAGTCGGCTAGGAAGTCGGATTTGTCGTCTGTGAAGAGGAAGTAATAGTTGAACCAGAACCAACCCCAATGGGGATTCTTTTTGGAGCTTGTAAAGGCGAGGTAGTATTCCTGAGCAGCATGTTAGCGGTGTATTATTTGGTTTAGGGGATTTGTTTTCTGGGGAGCAGTGTGGTGGGGTGAGTACAAACCAACAGCCATTCCCCAGGCCGGTTGGACGCAGCGAAGAGGCCGTCGCCGCATCCACACCAGCTCAAAACGATCGAGGCGGACCGTACGACTAGCCAGATAGGATAGTAATAGCTGATCTTTGCCATGAAGAGGCCGACGTGAGAACAGAAACGCATACAGACGACCGTCCGCCAGGACAGGACTCTGAAAATGTTGCCAACGCCGATGGGTCTGGCGGCTTTGTGGTGGGCATCTAGCGCTGTCGACGTGAATGTCATGATGGTGACTTCGCGCGAGAGTGTAGATTACTGCAATTGGATATGATGAACTTTCCACGCCCTGGAGAGGGAAGCGAAAGCAAAGAACTTATATACTTTCAGCCTCGTTCCTTTCTTTTTGGTGGCGGCTGCAGGGCCGCATTACTGTGTCACAGTTGATGGCTGATTCGTACGGTACGAAAACGGCGGAACTTAGTCGTGCCAGCCCACCGGGAGATACACGTGCCTGTGCCACTATGAATATGCCCGTAACGTGTATGATCCCCTCAGTTAACCTTCGAGACATGATACAGCATGATGCCGGTGAGGAGAGCGCCGCAGGTGCGTGTTCGTATCGGGTCGGATTATGATTGGTTAGACGTGTATCGTTTGGTCCGGTTATGGAGTGCTTAGCCGAATTGTGGGAGGGCAGGGGGCGAACCCCACGGCACCGATGCCCGCTCAGGTACAGCGGTAGGAGGGGATTGCGAGTTTCTCAGGTACGGCTGATTTCTGCGTCCCCCAGGGTTTGACCTTCTGGCACGGTCGGTAGGCGATTGGCTGATGGTAATGCGCTATCTCTGTAGAACGTATTCTCTGCCGTTGCGCTGGGTCCAGCTAAGGCCCCAATGAGGAATCCTTTCGAAGAACATACTTGGGGATCATCCGATTGTGCCTCTTTGCTAGAAATAATCATAGGTTGACAAGAAGAACAAAGAATTATCGGCGTCCTGGTATAATTTGAAACTCACCCAGAGCATATGCATCAATGTGAAGAGCCCCTCGGGCACCAGAAGTTCCCTTAAAAATATCTTGCGCAGTAACGACCGGACCGTCCATCCTTATTCTAGTTGCAGGTTTACATACGCAGCTTCCGCTTACGAGGCGCGCATACATACAAATTCTCGAGCCTTGGTCCAACAATTCCCAGCTTCTTGTAGATCTGCTTCTAGCTGTATCTCAACAGCGCCGAACACAATGATTAAATTCTCTCGCGACTACAAGGAATGTGCAAGAATGATACAACTAACGACAAGTTCAAGCGCGACTTTTTATAGCCTAGACTTGACTGACCCGATACCGGCCTTGACTTCTACCTTCCCAGAAGAGTCGGAATCCACCATCACCACAACACCTTCCTCTGCGTTCTTGTCCGGCGTCAGGATAATCTCCTGGCAGTCCTCGATGCCCGCGCCATTCGCGAACTGCACGACTACAAAGTCAATCGGCCTCTCGCCAATGACAGCCATGGGAGCATGCCACGTCCCCGCTCCATACGTGACGGCTTGATTCCCCGTCGCCACGAAAGCCCTTATGTTCTTCAGATCGGGTAGCCCCGGCCCCTTCGGCCTCGCAGAAGGATGCAGTCGTGTGAACTGGCTCGGGGGGGGCGCAGCCTCGTTCGTAAATGGGCTCGGTCTCGCCCTGGCAAAGATCTCCGTGATACCATTCTGCTTCTTGACTTTTGGCGTCGGGTACGGCGGCGGGCGATCGATATTCCTCCTCGACGCCGAAGCCGGCAGCGTCGGGGCAACAATAACAAGGTACTGCGTGTGCCTCTCGTGTCCCGACAGTCCCATCGGGATAAAAGTCTGCGTGGTAAACGGATGCCTCTCCAATATCCGCACATCGAACAATTCCCTATCTGCATTCCCATAGTCCTCCTCGTCAAAGTCCAAATCGCCCCAGCTACTCGGCATGCTCTCGCTAGGCTCATGGGGCCTTAGCTCCCGCGGTGCACAGACGAACATGTTCATGACGGCCTTGGCAGGTTTCTTTGACGGAGCGAGCGAGTAGAGGTTCGACATGTGTGTCACATCGAGGATCTTGAGGGCGGAGCCTTGGTTCGCGGAGACGGCGTCTGGGGGTGGGCCGCGTTGCGACGGCGGGAGCGGGGAGTGGGCGGGGTTCTCGATTACGGTGCCGAATTGGGAGAAGGTGGATTGCGTGAGGAGCTCAACTGGGATGCGGATTGAGGGACAGGGCATTGAAGGTGGCATTTTGGCGGTGTGAGGGGGGATTGAGTGCTGGGAGTGTTGGAATGAGTGAGTAAGGTGTGAGCGGGGAGCTTCGAGCTTGAGCTTGTGAAAGTCGGCCAGCCGAGGCGCTAAGATAGCGATAAGGAGCTGTGGACCCATGTCGAATTAAAATAGCCAAAGGCCGACGTTTTAACGACCGCACTCGGAGTCAACGGCGGCGTCTTGAGGAGCGATCATGTCGGACGGCGAGCCTTCCTACATCGACTATGAGGCCTTCTTGGACCCTGACTTCTCGGCAACGTCCTTTGCGAATACACTCGTCCTCGCGACCAACAACCCCTCTGACACGCCGCTAGACCTGTCAACACCCCTCTCGCGCGTCCTCTTCGATGTCCAGGAAATCGACACGCACATCGATACGCTCACTACAAAGTCAGCGCTACCTCTCCTTGAATACACAAAGGACCATGCTGAGGCGAGCGGGAAGATACTAGAGGAGGTTGAGGGTCAGGTCGCCAGTCTGACCGAGTCGTACAAGACATTGGAGAAAGAGGTCATTGAGCGGTATGAGGTTGCGGAGCAGGTCCGTTTGACGGCCGAGCGGCTATGCCAGACTGTCAAGATTGGCAGATCAGTAGCGCGATGCCTCATGCTCGGGAGACAGCTTGAGGTGCGCATGTCGGAGCTTGGCGGGGTGGGCAGTGCGAAGAAGGAGGATCACAGGGCGATGGTACGGTCTGCGGACACGCTGCTGTCATTGCGGCAGATCTTTAGGGCGACAAAGCCGGGCGAGGAGGGCGAGGGGCTGGATAAGATCGATGTGGTGAATACATTGAAGAATGAGCTGGTGCATCCTGGGGAGAGGAGCATTGTGTCGCGGGCACAGCAGGTGGTCAAGGAGTTCTCCATGTCCTCTTTGCTAACGTCCTCGGGCCAGTCTTCGGCGTCGACGTTTGCGCAGACGGAAGATACGAAGGCGAGAACGACGTCCGCCTTGCTCACGTTATACCTACTCTCGCCGACGCTGCTCAATGCCACGATACAGAGCTTCTCGCCAGCTCTGCTCCTCAATGCGCTGCAAGAATACCTCCAAACGCAACTCAAATCCTCACTCGCCTCGCTGGCTCGATCGCTCTCCACGTTACCCTCACTCGACCGGACCCTGCTCGAAGTCTCGGCCCGTTGTCAGAACATCGTCGCGCTGGAAACATTACTAGAAACGATCCAACCCCCGTCACATCCGTTACTAGACAGCGACGACACCGCGGACAACTCCTCGTCCAACTTTTTGCAGCCACTTCTGCAAGCACTCGACACGTCTTCGCTGCCATCGTATTTTTGGCGATCGCTCGCATCGAGTCTGCCAGCAAGGGTGCAAGACATCATGCATCGGGGCGGGGTATCGGCGAGAACCCTGCGCTCAAACAAGGATAGGATCCGAGATGCCGTGCGGGAGTGTGTCAATCGGGGTTCGCAGCTGCCGGGGGCTCCTTCGAACAAGGGTAAGGCGGCGACAGTGGGAGGCTGGGAGCGCGAGGCGGCTGTCATGGTCGGATCGATCTTGGGACAGATACGGTGAGATGGAGGATTCACGACCCTAGATCCATACCGGTGGACCGTTCCGTCTTGCACAATTGCACGCTTTGCAGAGGATATCGGGTCTGATCAGCCGGCCGCGCGTGCGACATCGCCTCGACAGGTGCGTTGAGACCTCAGGCTGACTTGGTAGACGATCCTTTAATAGAAACACTGGCTCAAAACATCGAGATGCGCAGGCAGACAGAAGTCAAACAGCGGAGAAACAGAGGGCACATTAACTCGGAGCGGGCTTCATGCGCTACGTGTGCTGAGTCAGGGCTGTCCGTGACCCACCCGAGTGACAGCCGGCATCACGGTGGAGCAAGAACGATGGGATCCGTGGGGTTGTTGTCTGCACAAGTGACTGCGTGCTCATCCTACCGTATGCTTTCCATCTCATGTTGAGTGTGGAGGATCCGTTGCCTGAAGCCGGAGCAGAGCCCCCAGATTCGAAACACAGGTCGTCTCGCTGCTAGTTCGCGGACGCAGCAGCGAGTGGTGCTCGTGGTGGCGCGCTCGCGCGGCTGCCCGTTGACGACGCGAGCCCGTTCGTCATCCCTATGCGGTGCTTCTAGGCTCAGGCGCCGTTTGTGACTGTGTGTCCAAGCTGAACACGGGCGGCTACAGGGTCGGTGAATGCGGCGATGGCGCGCCAGCCCTGCAGGGATGCTGCGCGATGGCGTGGCGCGGCGATTGGACAGCCGAATAGAACCAACACCAGTCGAGCACTCTGCCGACACCGACCTCTGCCTGCTTTCTCACCCACCTCCACCGTGAGCAACCGCTCTCCCCTTTCCGCGCCTCCCCTCTGCCCCTCTCTTTTCTTCGTGTACTTTGGCATCTTACCGTCTCTTCTTACAGTACTGCTGCGATAGCCTCGAGCGCCCTGTATCTAGCCTGCATCAGCCAGCCGTCTGCGCACACCGTCCCCTGACGTTCTCGTAATCGAGCTCCTTTGAGGCCAGCGGGACTGCAGGAGACCTCGATCGCACGCATATACAGCAACATTGTGCCATCTACCCGTATACTGTGCGTCCCTCCGCGCCTGCCGTCTGCCATCCTCCTGAAACCGCGGCACTGACCCGACCCGCCCGCAGAATCTAAATTTCGGCCCTCTCAGCCTACCTCGAGAAAGAGCACCACGGCCGATATCGACGCCATGTCCAACATCGCCGCCAACAGGAACAGCACGCCGGAGGGGTCCAGCTCGCTGCGTCCGCCCGGGTCGCGCACCATCGCCGCCGGCCACCACCTGCGCGCCTCGGCCGACATGGGCGGCTTCTCGTCCCCGCTGGCCACCCGCGGCATGCGCCCAGCCTCTGAGATCTACTTTGGACGCAACAACACGAACTCGGGCAATCCGGATGAGATGGAGCGTGCTGCCCAGCAATGGCTCGCTGACATCGACCAGTATGAGAACACGCTCGAGGAGATGGCCACGGCCACGCTCGACCAGGACTTCAAGGACGAGCTGAGCGCCATCGAGCAGTGGTTCCGCGTGCTGAGCGAGGCCGAGCGGACGGCTGCCCTATATGCGCTGCTCCAGCAGACCACGCAGGTGCAGATCCGGTTCTTCATCCAGGTCCTGCAGCAGATGTCGAAGAACCTGCCCATGTCTGGTGTGCTGTCTCCCGCCAACTTTGGAGAGAAGGGTGAGTAAGCACTACATCTAAAACCTCGCACTAGCTGATGCCTGCCAGATCCGATGACGCAGAAGCTGAGCGACGCCATGAGCAAGCTCAGCACCGGCGAGAACCGCAACTCGATGGGTATCGGTCGCCCGCCGCCATCCCCCGGTGCGAAGCGCAACTCTGGCCTTGACCCGACCATCATCAACCGCATGTTCCCAGATGCCGCGGCCGCCATTGCCAAGCAAAAGGCCGAGTTCACCGACATCACCGGAATGGCCCCCGCCTCGAACCGCAACAGCACCGTCGGCGATCGCAGCTCTCTGGCTGCGCCTACCATCTCTGCACCCGAGGACAAGAAGGAGAACACGGTGCCGGCATCCCCGTGGGGCGATGGCCAGCGCCCAAAGTCATCGGGTCAGCAGCAGCACCAGCCCATGGGCCAATTCACCCAGCCGCCCCCCTCCGCGGGACTTCGCTCCCCTCGTCTTCCGCTGTCCGGTGACGGTTCGAACGTGCAGACCACGACACTCAATGCGCCAGGCCAGGATGCGGGTAGCATGCCCATGCTATCTCCGTCCTACGCCCCCGGTGGAAGCTGGGCATCGCAGTTGAGCACTCCAATGGTCACTAACTTCAACCAGCAGAACCAGACGCAGGCCGACATGGTCGCCAACGCAACCGCCATGAAACTCGCCGCTCTGTCTACCGTCAACAACCGGATCCAGCTCGATGATGTGCGCAAGTACCGCCGCGCCAGGTCCACCGAGGGCGGCGCTGGAAACCCCCCTCTGTCACCTGGTCTCCCCGGAGCTGGAAACAACTACGTCATGACGAATGAGCTGGGCCAGCTCTTGTCACCCCAACAGGCGGCTTCGCTCCAGGCGCAGCAACTCGCTGCTATGCAAGGTCGTCGCTCCCGCCCCAACTCACCTGGTATCGCCATGCAAGGCCAAGGCTTGGGCCCCATGGGAAGCTTTGCCTCTCCGCAGGCCAATGGATTCCTCACCGCCGACTACGGATCCTCGCCGCTCGTCAACGGCTTGGCTGGATTGAACCTCAGCCAATTCGGAATCGGTCTTGGTGGTGATGGTCACCCCGGCTACATCTCCGATCATTCCGAGATTAATCGTGGCAGGTCTCCGCGAGGCCGCCGCGGCAGCTCCAAGCCTCCGGAGGATCCCACTGACCCTGGCCTCCTGAGCGACATCCCAAGCTGGCTCAGGAGTCTCCGCCTGCACAAGTACACCGACAATCTCAAAGACCTGAAATGGCAAGAGCTTGTCGAACTTGATGATGAAGGCTTGGAGAAGCGCGGGGTCAACGCTCTTGGCGCGCGTAGAAAGATGTTGAAGGTAAGGCGTCCAGCACATGTTACTTGTATCAGTCACTAACCTGCGGCAGGTCTTCGAGCAGGTCAAAGAAGCCAAGGAAGTGGGCAAGCTCCGATAGACGTGCGCCAGTCGCACGTCCACACTGTTACTGTATTCAAGATGCAAAATTGTTCACACGCGCATAGATCTACGACACGAGAATGACAGCTGCTAGCCAGTCACATGTCACTCATCTTGCAGCTTGCCTGTTATACGATATTCAATGAGGTTGGCGTGGCGTACGGGCCCATGCAGCATATCATCATAGCCTACGTTTATTTGCGGTGTGTTGATGGGAAATTTCGATATATACCTTGTCATTCTTGGTGTGCAATACTTTGTGCGTTTACGTTTCTCCTGGTGTGTATCGGAGTAGATAAACGGGGGCGCGATAACGATGAGCTTTTGAGTTTTGTATCCTTATCATTAACATTGGACTGAGTGTTTCGTAAGTTTGCTTTGTTTGACGTGTCGTGTGGATAGAGGAGGGTTGCACTGGTGAGGGCCGCCAGGTACGTGGTGTTCGCTAGCAGTCGTGGAGTCGCGCGCTAACGTCGTCCAGTCGTTTTTGAAACAGGGCCCACCTCTTGAAACGATGAAACATGGCGAGAGCCTCAACACCCACTAAACTTCACGTGCGCTAAGTGACTCGAGACTTCAAACTCGCCTTGGAGCCTTGCGATGGACCGTCTTGAAGATTTGGCATTGGGTTTCAATGTAACCGCCGCGTCCTTCACCCTGGTGTTTGTCGAAACCGGTACCCATAGCTTGCACTACCGTCAATACCCTTGTTCTATTGTGCTGTACAATACAATAAAGAAGTAGAAGGCCCCAGCCACAGGTCGTATTCATCCTCTCCTTTCGCCTTCGCTTTGTTGACTTGTGTGGTGTAGTGTAGGTCTTCATCTACACAGTGTGCGACTCGACGTTGTGCAGTTCTTTTCTCGCTGTATTAATACTACTTTTCCAAAGGTTTCTTTCTATCCTTGGGTCAGACATTGTTATACCAAAAGATTCGTCTACTCTCTTTACGACTCGGAACTGCTTCTGGAAAGCAGGCTTGCAAACGCGGAATATTCGACATGTTCGGCTCACATACAATCAAGGACCTTGCCGTCGCAACGACCCTTCTCGCCGCCGTTACCGCGCAAGAAGGCCACGACGACGCCTCCACCACCAACTCCACCAACTCGGGCGGAACTTACACCCTCACCACCGACCTCTCCTACAAAAACTTCTTCGCCGCCTTCGACTTCTTCTCCGGGCCCGACCCCACCCAAGGCTTTGTGCAATACCAGGCCCTCGAAGCCGCCACCTCGCAGTCCCTCGTCGGCTTCTTCGAAGACACGCAGTCCGTCTACATGGGCGTCGACTACACCACCAAAGACGCCGCCGGCCGCGCCAGCGTTCGTCTCGAAAGCAAAGACACGTTCAACCAGGGGCTCTTGGTCGTCGATGTCAGACATATGCCCGACAGTACATGTGGGTCTTGGCCCGCGTTTTGGATGGTGGGCACGGAGAACGGGGAGGTCAAGTGGCCTGATGCCGGTGAGATTGATATTTTGGAGGGCGTGAATGATGAGAGTAGGAATGCGGTTACGCTGCATACGAGTGCGGGGTGTGTGGTGGATAACGCGACGACACCGGTTGTGGGCGCGACGGGCGAGGTGCAGATGCCCTACCTAGGCACTATGGCGACGGATAATTGCGATGTCGCGGCCGTCGATCAGGATAAGAATGTCGGGTGCTCCATCAAAGCCCCCGAGCCCGCGGAAATCAAGGGCGTCGCTACATACGGCACGGAGTTTAATAATGCGGGCGGCGGCGTGTATGCTATGGAGTGGACCGATCAAGCCATCACCGTGTGGTTTTTCCCCAGGAACTCGACTGGTATTGCGCAGTTCTCCTCTTCCTCCAACGCCACGTCTGGATCCAACTCAACCGCGGGATCGTCACTCGATGCATCCACATTCGGCACCCCACTCGCCAAATTCTCGGGTAGCGGGTGCGACTTTACGCAGCGCTTCAAGGACCTCAAGATCGTGTTTGATACGACGTTTTGTGGCGAGTGGGCGGGGAAAGTGTGGGATCAGGGGTGTGCGGCGAAAACGGGGGTTGCTACTTGTCAGGAATACGTGCAGAATAATCCCGAAGTTTTCGCTAACGCGTACTGGGAGGTTGGGGGGTTGAGGTGGTATCAGAAAGCTGCTGTTAGTGCGGCGGGTGGTGGGGTGAAGGCGAAGAGAGGCGTACAGGAGATGAATATGCATAGTGTGCATCCTAGACATAAGGGGAGGGAGTATTGGTGGTAGTCTACAGTGGAGGTGTGAGGGGGCCGACCCGGTGAGGTGTGGGGATGGGGATAGGGAGGGATACTGTGTATTGCCCCGGCCTCCGCCTCCGCCTCCGCCACCACCGCATTGTTGATTTCGTGCGTTTCTTTTAGCATATATATACCCCCCATTTATTGTTGCATTCACGCGCGCATTGGCAACGTGGAATGGCACTTAACGTGCGTCTACGTCGCGGGACGCACGGTGTTGCGAGACGATTTCGCGATTCGAACCTCCAGGATCTTTTCTTTATAATTTTACGAAGCTATAGTTAACCTATTATAATTCTACAGCCTTAGAGGAGCCTATTAACGTGCATCCCTGAGTAGCGAGACGCACGGTGTGGCGAGACAAATAAGGGGTACTTTAACTTTTAGCAGCTAAAACAGCATACACACAGTAAATACCGCCTTAATTCTTTAAAAACAGTCTACTATAGCTAATTAAGAATATCTATAATCTACTCTTTCTAAAAAATTACTTTTATATTAATGTCCGTCCCTAAGTAGCGAGACGCACCCTGTCGCGAGACAATGTGTAGGTACTTGAAGATTAAGCGGCTCTTATTTTCTAAGCGCATAGAAATCTTCTAAAGTCTGCTAGTAATAATTTTCTAAGCCTACATGAGCAAGCTCTCGTCCCAATGAATACAAAAAATACACGGCGTTGATGCCTTCGCCCCTGATCGTACAAAGCCTGCTTCTTGAGCGATAATCTGGACCTACGCCGTATAATACCACCATCGACTCTGCTGGCCACTTAACCTTATAAGATACTTTTTCTAGGTTTCCGAACGTTATCGGAACAATCGGAAGTCGTTGCTAGCCCTGTGGTGATTGTGGCGCGCATATTCATGCGTTATTGCCACCCCAGTCGGTACTTCGGATCAAGCAGCTTCCATTTACAGCTAGTATGACACTGGCCCCGCACGTCTCTCTCCGTGCACTGTATTTTACGTCAGCAGCCGTCTGTGGCTGTTCAAGCCTACGGCTGCACCCTCTTCTCTTATGTATAATCACACAAGATGGATAATTACCTGACTAAGTTACTCAAGTTAGTTCAGCTTTAGAGGCCATAGCCAACCTAACGTCCTATCTTAACATTTCCGAGGTACTCAAGTCTCGAGATTATTGATTGCATCACGTGAGATGTGGTAGATGAACAAGCGTTAGTCCATGTTCTATTTTAAAGCCATGTGGTCCATTCATTGTCCACCAGTCCATTGTTGCTTGGCACTGCCGTGAACTCGCGGGCGCTCGCTCTTGCTAACTTACGCCGTTCCAGTCATAGCGACAGTTAGCTAACGTTAATATGGATAGAGCGAGTCGAGTACTGTCCGAAGACCTTGCGGAGTTCAAGGGGAGCTGCGGCTGTCAAACGTGAGAGACGGGAGTACTTTCAGGATATCTTGTGAAGTGCTTTGGGGCCAGGGCATCTTTAATCGGAGCTAATGTCTTAAATTTATGGGAAGTGCCTACTAGAAAGGTGGTTTTGGAGGGCATTGAAACCGCAGTGGTTGATTGGGGGTTGTTGAATGATGACTTCCTGGCAGACTATCAAGACTTTTGCCAGTATCGGGAATGAAATGGGACTAGCTCGTTGATTTGTATTCGGACTTGGTCCAAACAGAACCTTGTCAGACCGCAATCACAGCACGGCGCATGGACTTTGACGCAATTCGGAAAGAGGTAGAAAAGGAGATTGAAGACGTAGCGATACGAATTGGACTGTAACCCGACCCTAAGTTATACTGTACATAGCATTCCTCCTCGAGTAACGTTGCCGCTGTAGCCATGGACGCCTCCTTCGCCTCCCCTTGCACACTCGTCGTCCTCATCCCCCGCAACTCCAGCGCCACCATACACATGTCTTGCGGAAGCAGAAGGCGCTAGGTAAAAGTTGAAGTTCCAGATATACAAGCCCATAGTTCGAAAGTACAGCTAAGGAGAAGTTCAATCTGGTCGAGCACACCAACGAGTAGGGATTTAGGAAATGTGGGCTCACATCATAGCCCATCTACTGCGCCAGTCACCTTCGGGGTATACAGAGCCTTCGAGATCGAGAGCATAATAACCATCGACACATTGTACCACCCAGTCGAAGTGCGAACTAATCATCATTCTCGAAATGCATTGACGCAGAGATCGTGGTCGAAAACGACTTCTTTTTGCACGATACACCAAATGAGTTCATCCTCCGTTCTCCACCCACCAACACCAGGGATTCCTTGGTCCCTTGCCCGGCCAGCACAGCTCCTACAGTATTCTTCGCTACTCTTGCCATGTTTTGCGTCCGGGCAATAGAATTTGTTCCGCTGCACTGTCACGGGAAGGATTGTGGTCTCCATATTGCTCCTTGTCGTAATCTTAACAAAATGATCCTCCAGCATAGATGTGTGACCATTAGGCCAGCATGTAGTGTGTTTTCGGTAAGAGCCACGTTCCTGAGTCTCCTTGGCGATGTATTGTATCTTGACAGCCTCCAGGTATTTTTGCTCGCATAACCACTTTTCTAGCCTGCCAATGGCGAAATATTTTGATTCCCCGAGTAGAGCTTGGTACAGGAGAAAGTCGTGGCCTGCCATCCTGTCATAGAAAACTGGCAAAACACCAGTGCGGAGATACCGAAGGATGTGTTCGAAGAGGTTGGCGTCGGTCTCAATGAAGTATGAGCTATCCTCCTGTTTGTCGCCCCATTTTCCAGAGAAAAGATTGTTGAAGTATAAGCTCTGGCCCAGCCATCCGTCAGGGTCGGTAACGAAGTTGCGTTGCGAGGTTTTAATTATGACGTGCATGGCCTATACCTTTAGTTGACAACGAAACAGTTGGCGAGCTTGCGCAAGTTAGAGAACATTGCTCCAGAGAGACACAGACGTGGGGTTAAATAGCCGGTGCGGGGTTAAAGTTGCATTGCCCAAATAGTTACACAGCATTAGGCTAGTTACAGTAGGTTCCCGCCACAGCTTGGCATCGCACCAACTACATTCTCTTTCGATCTGGCCTAAAACTGGGAGAGGACAGAGCAGTAATCCTCAAAGCGTAGTGCAGCATACGGGAGCATACATGACTTATGCCTCCCAGTATCTCGTTAAGTAAATTCAAGAAGATAGCTGCGAGTCTCATGCCCTTGTTTGTAGTTGCTTGCTGAGATCCTGTGAGACCTCACGCGACCAATTAGGATTTGCCGCATGGCTTTTTCGGGCACCTGCATGTGTCAAGGGTGGATTGGCATGTGAGCCTAGAGTTGATGAAATTCTGTTGATCTTTCCCTCCGCTCTTTCTACATCAACCCACATCTAACATCTCTCCCTCTCTTTCTATCCTCAAAAAAAGGTAGCATCATCTTAATTCATGATGTATTCCCCTCCATACATATTTTTCCATAGCCAGAAAGGTTACTACTGGAAAGAGGGGACGAACCCTGCTTTACAAAAGCTTTCTACCCTCAACGATGCACCTGATGATCTCCTCCAATCCGTCGCTATCAACGTATCGCAACCTGACGCTCTTATGACCTGGCTCGAGACAAACAACGCTGCTGTAATCTCTGAGCTTACCGTTTTTGTCGACGCGACCGACGCCGCACCTAGTCCTCAGCGATGGTGCTTGCTTTTCGACAAACTTCAACGAGAAGCAACCAACATCCAAAATTTGAGTGTCTACTGGGATGCAGAGGGTCCAATTCATATTGGGCTAGGGAAAAGCGTCGTTTTTATACGCGGGCTGGCACAACTTAAGGTGGAGAGATCGTTGGAGATTGGTGGGTTTTATGCCATGCACTGGCCGAGATACTTGGAAGAGAAGATGGCTTTGAAACCAGATGATAAAAACATTTTTCCAGGAAGTCCATGGGTATGCATGTTGAAGAAGTATCAGAGAGGGACCGAGAGCCGGAATCCTTGGGTTAACACTGAGGATGGATGGTGGGACGTCCCGAGACGCATGGACTTCACCGATCTCCTCAAATCTTCACATTCTTGATCTCCCCGTTCTGGCGACTCTGCTATTTCGTTTTTCCATGTAGTCGGCTAAGGATTCGCCCACACGCTCTTTAATTGCTTTCGTGCTAGGCGTGTATTTTCTCTTCACGACTGCCAAGTTCGATTTCGAGTATTTTCCTTCTGCTGATGCACTCCTCTTCGTCCTTAGCGATCTGCTGGGGCTTAGTGTTCGATATCTTGTGAATGAAATGCGCCGATACCGTCACATGCTGATCGGACCAATGTAACGTTAGTCAGCATGGTGGCATCTTGAATTGGCCTTAGCCTCTACGTTGTTCAGCCTTCATCCTCCATGTAAGGTAACTTAGCATTGACATTTATCTTCAGACTATAACACTTTTCTAGTACATTTTTGCCATTGGTGTCGGAGTATCCAGATTCATTGCACGCATACTGCCAACCAGGAGTAGGAAACGTAGTCCAGTTGCTTAGATGGGTAGCGGCCGGCCAAATATCCATAGGGTTCAGATACCTACCGTCAGTGCTGATGCACTCAATGGAGTTGAAGATAGCAAGCTTGATTGTATGAAGCTAGCTACTCTGCGAGTATTAATACTCGCAGGCACGTGTCATGACACATATATGAAACACTGGTGTGGGATCCAACAAATGGCGGTCACTATCGTTCGCTTGACGCGCGCGCCTCTATACTTTCGTCTATTAGCTTTACTCACGAGGACTTTAACAGAGCCTAGCATCAATAGCATAACTCCAGTCTCGTCCATATTATACACATTCTCCGCGAGGATGGCTGGATCTTCTAATACCTTCCCTATTACCTCGAACCAGTGTGTTATCTTCGCGGCGATATTCTTGTCGTGGCGGTTCCAGTCCAGCGCCATCACGCGTCTGGCTGCTGTTTCTGGGTGGCGTTTCTCAAAAGCCTTCGCCCAGTTCTTACCTAGAGGCTTAAGCGGTCTATTGGTCGTCGGTCGCTGGCGAGTGGCGACGAAGGCAAGGAAGGGGATGAATTTGATTCGTACGGGCTGTCTAAGATCTGACATTTGTAAGAGGAACTTTAAGAGGGCACTCTCTTCCCACGGCGTTAGGTACTGCTGGCTTTGGGCCTTCTCAGCCATCGAGCGTCGGCCGCGCGCGCGATGATGTAGGGTACTGTGAGGAACGTCGCCATAGTCCGCGAGGGCGCGGTACGATTTACGAACGCCAGGAGGGACCCCTTGTGCTAGTACTTGGCTGGCTTTATCCATAATACTTTGTGTTGGTGAGGCACGAAAGGAGCGAGCCGCAACCTCCGGACGACCAGATGGCGCGGGCGGCACGGGCACCGCGGGCAGCACAAAGAACACATTCCGGACTCACGCCCACGCCATGCGCCACAGTTATTTTTGGAGGATCGTCCGAGTAGGCATAGCCTTGAATTTATTACGATTCTATACAGTATGATGTCAGCATCTTAATATAGCTAGAGCATCTCGTCATGTCTGGAGGCTTTCAACGGTCTTCCTCTCTGCCCGGCGAAACTCGCGGCATCCACTTTTATTAAGGTTAACATAACTTTTAAGTGTGGAAACATTGTCCCTATAGTATATACTAACCCTGTACGCCTCCGAAATCTCAACCAAGGCCTTAGTCTGCGATTGAACAGGGGTCGATTGTTGAACCGGTGATCAACGGCGGTAAAGAAATGATTAATAACGTACGCAACACAACAGATATCCTCACCGGGGGCCAGTATCCTATATAATAATAGCAATAGATTTATGCTACGTTATTACAGTTCTCTACACCCGTAACTGTATGATTCCGAAGGTCCGATTTGCAAAACTGTCTCGCGATGGGGTGCGTCTCGCTACTCAGGGACGGACATATTACTTCTAACTCTAATTTATTCTGTACTATCTTTTATTATATAACAGAGTTACCTTTCTATAGCGCTAACGTTAAGCATTTATTACTCTATATTTTTCTAGAATAGCCTTATCTAAGCCTAAGAACCCACCTCTAATGCTTAGAAGCTATTATTAGCCTTGCGCGCGCTGTCGCAGACAAATTCATGCCAGGCCGCCATGTTAATTAGTACTTCTAGCGGAAGCAAATCGCTAATCCTCGCTAATACAAGATGACTCTGCGGGTAATTTACTATTGATCTAGGCTCTGCGCATCGCACACGCGCTCCGGAAGGTAAGTAAATCCGGCTCAGGATTAGGGGCAGCACAAGGACTCAGCCGGCCGGCTCTTATTTAGTTAGCCAGCACGTATTAGGCGTCCCCGCCCAAACTTGCCTTAACCAGAATTCTACTCACGAACCTCAGCCTTGGCCATGCCTCCCGTCAACCAACTCAGTTCTCTGAAAACACCAGAATTCGCCACCCTACAACCTTATGGCAGGTGTGGGTCGGCCATTCTCCCTGCTAGCGGTGGCAACTTGAAGTACCATCTCACATAGACTGCAACTTACCATGATTTGTAAGCAAGTTACTGCACCTCACTAGACCTAGGCTATGCTATTTTAGTGCTACGTCTTTCCTGTTGCTTTAACAATAATGTTCTTAATACGCCTCTTGCCCCTAGACGTCTCCCTGCCTATAAAGTTCTATAGCCTCAAGTTGCCACGTGCTAAGGACTCTGCGAGATGATACAATGTTAGGATGGTGAGGACCGAAGACTATATCACCTAGCCTGCAGCAGTCCTCTAGGAGAGAAATTGCTCTGCTTGTAAAGCCCTGGCCTTTAAGTGTAAACGCGAGATTGTTTATGCTGGTTAGCGTGGAAGGATGCTCCTCCCCAAGCACCCTCTTTCTCGTCTCCATCACTTGCACCTCCAGCTCTTCGGCCTCTACCGGCCTTGATTCCTGTACGTTGACGCCAGGTTGGCCATGCTGGTCAGCGTGTTTGGGTGGTCTACTCCTAGCAGCCTGATTGCTGTTTTCATTACTGCTTTTTGCAGCGCCTCCGC
>MU005605.1:398346-458139 GCA_010405425.1 Lentithecium fluviatile CBS 122367 | reverse complement strand
CTAAGTCCTGTTCGTACTATTATTAGTACGCCTAGAACTATTCTCTAAACTTTACTCTAACTAGCAGTTAGTCCGCGCACTAGAAGCATAGACTACCCTTCTAAGTATTTCTACTTTATACCTATTTCGCTATTTCTGTTCTATATATAACGTCTTGTATTTACCTAGATATTATACGTAGTAATTAATTAGTCTTTGCCGTAAGAACTAAAGGCCTACTTGTTACGTCCTTGTAACATAGGCTATACATCTAAAAGATATAGCACGCAGTATTAGTTTCCAATACTAGGCGTAGTATAGAATAATATATATACTAATACGAAGGTATGTGTGGACGTCGCTTAGCAAGCGAGGGCACGTGCGGGGCAGTGATACTAATATAGGCGTAACAGCTAGTACCTAGTGCAGTAGCTAGTATAGATATAGCGCTATTAATTAGCTAATATTACCTACTAAAGTTTATGCTAATTTCTTATAATATAAGTAAAAATCCTCTAAAGAGGATATTAACAGGGATATTCTGTGTAGCGAGACTGATTATATATTGCTTCGCTCGTTCCTCGCTCCGCAATAATTGTCTAGGAAAGTCGCGTAGCTGCACTAAGACAGCAACTTGGGAGCTCTTTAAAGTCGCATAGTTAGGCTACTGTGGCCACGATTCTTTAGCAACCCGCCGCAGCGACAACATAACACAGACAGCGACTCAGCGAAGGTTTATACCATTTGCGCCTCGATCCGCAGGATGTGGAGTTCAAGGAGCATCACAGGCCTGGTCCTCGCCTACTCCCGTCATTACGAGCGTCGCGCTGCTCTCCTACGGACAATTCCATCCGTAGTTAACGAGAGCGGTGGTTTTCCTGAGCAGAAGGACTGTGAAGACCAGCGTTTGCATGAAGGGTCGTTTTACCCATGCGCTAACATCGCGGCGTTGCCTGCTCACTGCTTCAGCTTCAACTGCATCCTGTTCCTGGTTCATTTCGGGATGGATTCAACTGATCCGAGGGCGGGACGCGCATGATGCGGTGAAGAATTAAACAGAGCGAAAGGGAAATGAGTGACAAGTGAACGACGTTGTAATACAACATATAAACCAAGATACGAGGGACAACTAGTGATACCTTCACATTACAAACAGGAACGCTTTTGAGTCCGGATCTGACACGCACCTATCTCCATTGCCTCCGCTCGGATGACGACGAAACCTGCCTCTCAAGAATCCTTCGCATTGGCGTGTTGCTCCTTCTAATTGGCACCGAGGCGGGCTTGGCGTTCTCGAGTTTGACGTTCACAACGTTCGTCCACTGTGCAGTTCGCTCCTCGCGGGCCTCCGACGTCGAATCGGGCTCGCTTAGTTCACCAGTTGACAGCACCGAGTCAGCGCGGCTTGGACCCTTCTTTTCGTCTGCTGTACTGGCTGTAGCGTTATGGGCCAACGCGTAGTCCGCTGGTACGACTGTCAGCATGTGCCTCATGAGGGAGGAGACAAAAACCTACGCCTCATCCCAAGCACCTGCTGGGCCAGAATACGCCGGAGCGGCGTATTGTTGTACCGTTTCTGGATAGCCAACCTTTCTCTTTCATCCTCTTCCTGCTTTGCGTAACGCTGCGCGCGTTCCGCACGGCTCTCACTTTCCGGATTAAGATATGCTATCATCTACGTTAGCACTTGCTCAATATTATGCACGTACCAGCTGGCTTACGCTTTTCCCCAACGATAGCAGTCCGCGCGCTAGTTCGCCGGCCCGCATACGTGCTCGGGATGGCTCTGTACGCAGTGCATCGGTTGTCCCATATGACAGCGCATCCAGGCTCCCACTTCCAGCGCACAATGTGCTGAATTTCCGAGTCGATTTGATTGCTCAGATATCCGAGAAGATTGTCTGTCAATTTAATTAGATCTATTATTCCATACGATGAGGTTCGAGAGACGCACCGGATTCCTTCTTCTTGAGCTCTGCAAAGCCTGTGACGAAGCCAGGGGTCACGTTCAGAGCTTTCAGACCCGTAACTGGATGTGTCCGGACCGCCGGATGATGGCTTATCACCGGAGAGCTTCCATCTTGCGAAGAGTGGACTGCATGCAGACCCTGCAGAAAGCCCTTCATGTGCGCACTGAGCTCATCATACAACCCATACTGCGAGACCCATGCCGCATCTCCCCCAAACTCGGGCGTATCCTCCACATTGAGAAGCGAGTAACTCGGCGGGTTGCGCTCAAAGCTGGCATCGGAATGCCACTGGTCTTGTTGTTCCAGTGTCAGTCTTGCTGGAGCGGAGTCGTGTCGAGTGGTAGAGCCCTTGTGAAGCTCGCCGAGTCGTTGGAGCGCGCGAACCTGGTCGTCCGGATGAAAATCTTGTTGGCGGAGAAAGACTACACCGCGCTCGGAGACCAGCAAGGCTAGTTCATCTAGCTGTTGCTGCGAAAGCGTTGTGAGCTGGGTTCCGGAGAGGACAGTGCCGATGGATTCGGTGAGGTCGGAGCGTGCCGCAACGGACAACAAATCCTTCTTCTCGCCGTCAGCGAGAAGCGCGCGATCTGATTCAAGGAAAGGGTCGGCCTTTGTCGGTCTCGGAGAATCATGCGATTCGACTTTAAGCCTGATCTCGGCCTGGATGGTAATGGGAATCGTGGTGTTCGGTGCGACGTTCAATCGCTGTTCGACGAGCGGAGCCATGCCGATATCGCTGTACTGGTTGTCGGCCGACCGTGCTACAGAATACGGCGCACTCGCGGTAGACGCCGTTTCCACAATCTGTTGTAATACCGCCGCTCTGTTTCGTCCAAAAGTGCTGTGGTATATATTCCAGGAATTGGACAGCATGCCCCACACGCTTCGCGTGGAGTTGAGGGTTGAAGGCTCGCAGCACGCTTGCACGTGGAGCAGAAAAAATCCGCCGACCTCGCATCTTAGCTCGATGTCGCCATCGCGGAGTGCATCGCGTAAGGAGCTGTGATTGGTGCGTCGCGTCGGGGCGCCTCTCATCTCCGCTCCTCCCCACGTCTCCCCTCTACCTACCAAGTACAAAGGCCTCCTTCATTACAATAAAGGGATGAACTTTCGTTGTCGGATTGTCGCACAGCCCAGAATGATGGCGTCATGATGGTCGCTTTCCTTTTTCGCCGTCTCCGAAGCCGTTGTGGTGGGAGGGTTGACGGACCCTAACCGACGCATCCACAATTCTCCCAAGTACAACAGCCACCGCTTTTACTTTTTCCATGGACGCGCAGTAACCGATCGAGTCTGATCATGTGTAATTATCAATATACGCTGGCTACAACGAATCCAAATGTAGCCCACCCTACGTTTCCACCGCCTGGGTGCCTACGACTGCGGGAAACAGGGGTGCGGACCATCAAATTCAGAGAAACAAGACGCTTAATCCGAAAATATCTGGATGGCTGATAGTTGCAGAGACGCATTCCATTCCGCCTATGCGACCCGAGAGTTGAGAATATTGGGCGCCCAACGGTGGGCAAAACCGAGATACGAGATATGCGACCGGGCCCTGGCTCAGCCTTGCACACTACCGCCCTGTACCCTGCGGATCGTCAGTAATGCAACAAGAAGCGACCGGCGAACGTCATCAATCCCTACAGGAAGAAGTTGTAGCCCCGGAATTCCGTTTGACACGCCGCTCTTAGTGTAGCTTTCTTAATCTGGAAGGCGAAGAAGCCATGGAAGCTACTTTTGGATCAAGACACTCCCAACATTTCTAAGTCAAAGACATCGTTCTTGGGCTCTTCGACAGCCGCCGCATCGCATTGCCTCGGCGCCTCAGCAGTGGATTTGATGTTCCAGTCATCTCACGTAACACGGTCTGCCTAACTCCCCAAGTGTTCCAATAGAGTACCACCAAGAGACCAGATGTGTTCTGCAACCCCCAGTCAGCTTACGTCATGTGCGACCTTTCATACGCCGCCATGAACGGAAAACTCGCTCTCCTCGCCTTCACCTCCTCCACAACTCTTTCCTCACATGATTCTCTTCCCATGAGCATCGACAACATCGACCAGGGCTGGGCCATCCGCCGTAACGGCTCCTGCCACGACCACAATGAAAAAGAATGCGGAGAAACAAGATTTCCCTTCCGAGCCTGCTGTCCCAACGGATACGAATGTCCGAAGCAGAACAACCTTGCGTGTTGTCTGCCGAGCAACCCACCGGGAAGCAACAACTGCTCTGTTGCACTACAGTCAAAACCCAGATGCGCGAATGCGACGTGGGATCTTTTTGACAATGGCGGCTATTTCTGTTGCGCACGAGGGCTACCTGGGTATAACATAAGTGGAACAAACGGGTGTGCGTCGCCGGGATTTGTATACAAGGGCAACGAACAGGCTTTGTCTACGATTCAAGCGGGACAAGGTATGTGTTCCGCTCCGCCGTACCGATGGTTTTCGTGACAAGTAAGGTTTGACGTCGTCTACGACCTCAACAGCAACATCTGCACCCCCATCGTCCACGGAAGCACCGCCAACAGACACACCCTCTCGAGGGTTCTCGACCCCAGCTGGCACCATCGCTGGAGCTGCGGTGGGAGGGGCCGCCGCCGTGTGCATAATTGTGCTGATGGTCTGGTTTGTCTTGCGTCAGAGACCACAGAAGAAAGATGAGAATCAGTACGCCTGGAAAGCGCATGCCGACTACGCAGAGCATCAGTTGGATGATGCTCAGGCGGTGCACGAAGCGGATGGAGGCCTTACAAAGGACAGAAATGTGAAGGAACTATCAGCAAATCAGTCTCCAATTGAAATGCCTGCATCGTAGCAGGAAGTGCGGTTTGTCAGCTGTCGGCGCATCACGAGTCCGCATATCGTGACTTTCCTCAATTGAATTGCGTGCATCACACTTTTCGCTATTTACTACCCTTCTCTGCTGCTGGATCACTGAAACGCAGTTTCGTTATTACGTAACATTCATTCTCTCTTTTTTTTCCGTCCTCAGACATGACGTACGCATGTAATGCAACACATGATCGCGCAATTCGGTGTGCGAAACGGCACAGCGAGAGCCTCATGCGAGTTGGGAGAAGCCTGGGGACTAGCCCGTGCACCCAAACCTTGCCAATCCTTCAGGCGAAAATCCAAACGGTCGGATTCCCGCACGCTTTGTCTGTCATACGTTGTTTGACGGCGTTGTTCAGAGAATTACCCCATCTGGAAAATGCCAGGTTCTTCCCGAAACGCTTACCTCGGCGACTGCGTCTACCATAGGTACACAAGGCTTACTCGATGAGCCGAACAGTGTGAGTTAATCTCCGCGTCTGTTGGTCCCGATGTTTCATCGTTTTAGCGCGTTTGAAGTTCGCAAGTACGCGATCGCAAATTACGGGTTGTCGAACAGTGTCGCAGGCGGTATATACACTTAACACAAGCTGTGGTTCTTGTGATGGCATTTTACACATCTTGCCTAATCTCGCAGCCGTAGTACCGTAAGAAGGGGCTACTCCTGGACGCTTGCACAGATCAGCGATGTCGATACTCCTCCCACTGTACCTCTGGCCTGGCGATGGAGCCTGGGAACCACTGTATTCGGCGTACGTCCTGAAGTCTTGAGGGAGCAACGGATATTGTTCTATCGCTAACAACTCCTCCAGTGTCAAAGCGCACCCAAGCGTCAACTTCACAGTGATCGTGAATCCAAATTCCGGACCCGGCTCGGGTGAACTACCAGACGAAGCTTTCCTTGCGGAAGTCCCAAATCTCAACGCGTACAACAACGTGCGCACGGTCGGATATGTCAAGACGGGTTATGCACAGGATGCCCTAGATGGCGTGCTAGCAGAAATCGGCACGTACGCTGCATGGGCGGCGAAGGCGAACGATCCAGCTATGGGGCTCGATGGCATCTTCTTCGACGAGACGCCGAACGAATATGATGCCGCAAAGTACGAATACTTGAGCGCAGTGAGCCAGGCGGTTAAGAACGAAGCTGGCTTTGGTGATAAAGTGGTCGGTACGTTGACCAGCGAAGACGGGGCCCCGCAGCCGCATGCTGACCGTCACAGTGCTGAATCCGGGAACGACCTCATCGTATACAGATCTCGCTGATATCTCCGTTGAATATGAGAAGTCCTACGACGAATGGGGCGCTGACACGGGACTGGAAGCCTTGAAGACTGCGAGCATCGACTCTTCCAAGGTCGCAGTCATCATGTATTCGGTGCCTGAGAGTGCGATGGACGCAGTGGTCAAAGAAGCGCAAGGAACGGCTGATTGGCTGTTTTTGACCTCGGATAACCAGGCTGAAGGTTATCTCGGCTTCAGCCCAATATTCGCCAATTTTGTAGCGAGTCTCGATAGTGGAGCAGAAGCATAGGATCTCACAGTAGGCGATGCATCGCGTACTCTCATCCAACAGAGCAATACTTATACTTCAGTCCCACGTGTGGCTCACTTATCCTGATAGCCTCAGAACCCAATACCCAGAGATGGGAACAATCAGTCAGATCGACAGATTGGTTCGCGAACGTGCCACAAATAGGGACTTGCATGCGTGCACGGAGCGAAGAGTTTTACGTGCACGCATAAATAGGAATCAATCTGTTGATCTGTCTGATTGTTCCCATCTCTGACAATACCTCTTGATACCTATTGTTATTTTGAAGACGCAACTCTGGTAGGACCATTAAAATGCAGCTTTCTCTCCTGGTATTCGCTCTTCAAAGACCCCATCGACCCAAAGTCCAGCCTTGAAGGCATTTGCTCAATATTGACCGCCAGTGTGATCGATCTACTATCCTCACAAAATTCGCAGCAACAAGACGTGCGGACTTGAGCTCCGGATGAATCGGATTTGGTAGCTGGTCCCGAACGCGCATTTAGCCCTTATGCAACAGCTGCGCCTTCTTTCATATATTCTTCCACCGTAAACTGAACAGACAGCAATATAACTAATAAAATGCGCGACTCCCATTGGAGAGGTTTTGGATCCACCGCAGTACAACATCAGCTTGCAAGCAAGAAAAATGATCACGAGCAGCTTCTCTATATCGACTTGCAGATGTCGCACGAAAGCACACGCATGATAATCCTAATCTCGAACGGAGCGGTCGCGAGGTACACGTTGCGATATTGAGGGCTGTGCTGACGTCGCACGAGCGTAGCCCTATCTAAACTATCCCGTAGAATATGCATGTTTATAAAAGCAGTCGCGGGAGACCCTAGGGTTTCATAGGCCCCGTGGTAGTCGAAGTCACTATGAAGTGTTCTGGGCTTGCTCTCTCCACCGCGCTCCTATCACAGGGCACAAAAGCGCACTGTATGTCACACCCGTCTCGTTGCTTACCATAGGTAGTCCACACTACTAATTCTTCTCCCAAGACATTTTCAGTCGTCTCACTGTGAACAACACCCTTTCTACCGACTTCCAATACGTTCGCGACGTCGCCACGAACCCAGATGGCCATCCCGAAATGTTCGGGAAAGGCTTCCCTCTTGTGGATGGCCTATTCGACCTGAGTCACGTGTGTGGGCGATCAGCATTCCCAGTGCGAAATTCGTCCATCCAAACAGCAATCATTATTGCAGGCGACGAAGTAGGGTTCCATCTATCGGGTCCGTATTCTGAGGGCGACACTTACCAGCCCGTCATATTTCACATGGGGCCGGGCCAAGTCTTTCTATCTAAGCTGCCTGAAGGATTGACCGACTTGAGCGAGTACGATGGCAAAGGGGACTTCTTCAAGATTGCGTATGCGGGGGTGAAGGACAACAAGTTCGTGCTGCTCAATGAGCAGGCCATGAATTTTGCCATCCCAGTGACGACACCACCCGGAAAGTATCTGATGCGTCTCGAACACTGGATGGCGGATTATCGGAAGGGAAATAGCCAGTGGTATGTCAGCTGTGCGCACGTGGAAATAAAAGGAAGTGGGGGTGGGAAACCGAGCGAGTTTATCAAGTTCCCGGGCGCGTACTCGGAGGAAGATCCTAGTGAGGCTCACTATCTGAATATGGCTCGAAGGCATCCCTGATCATTCTGCAGGTATCTGGTTCCGTGATCCAAATACGGGCGACTTTCCGAAGGATTCAGATGGCAATATCGACCTGAGCAATTATGTTGGCCCCAAACCGGACGTGTGGGCGGGCTAGTGGGGAAACCCGATTCTGGACTAATGTGGGTTCGCATTTCGTCTCTCAGATCGACTGGTATCTACTGCCGTATCGATACGGAATGTCTTCACCTACTCCTCTACCTCCTGTAGATTGGCAGTTGCGATGATATAAACCCCCGGTAGTAATTGCGCAAAGGCGGCTGCAACGCACCTATCTCGTTCGTTTTCTAGTGGCTTGTTGCCGCCTGCATAATGGGTCTCATGACGCCAGCTTGCGAAATCGCTCTTTCTCTGGCGCCCAGCTCGGAAAAAAGGTTCCCATCAACGACGTTCGAAAGATGAAGTTGACAGTCCTACTTACAAGGCCTTTCTCATAGCTTCTGAATTCCTTCAAGTACAAAGTAAGTTTGCTGGTTCGAAATTCTCTGCACTATCCCATTCAGTCGACATTGTGCTTGCACTAGCATCCACGCTTATTGTCCGGTATGTCCAGAAGCTTTCGATCTCGGCGACTTTGCCCTGCTCACATGTGCATGAATGATGTTATCGCCGGCCTCGGCGTTCGCCACGCAGTCTCAAATGAACGAGCAATCAGATACGTGATGTATTACTTCCTTCGTTACAGTCGTCTCCACAATGAAAGCGCTCATTGGAGCCGCTTCGTGCAGAATGCTCATCCAGATTGCCGTCTCCGTCTCGTACCCAGTGCTATTCTCGGCTCCAATACCGTGTTAACCGATATCAGGCATCTGCACTTTGCTGCCCTCAAATCAGGTTGGAGGTTCTCTTTCACCGTACTCTTCTCATTGGATTCGGCGGAGCAGGTGACGCTGGCTTCGAAATTATCTCTGCTCAGCCCGCTGCTGCCGAGAATGCGACTTTCCGGTACAAGAAGCGGTTTGCATTAGCGTCTACATATTCACACCACAACGTCTGCGCCAAGTCTGCGCTATGCCGTAGAAGAGCAACAGTGCTGGGGAATTTCCCAAGTTATTTGTACCCCCGATAGCTTGTAAACAGGCATAACTTGGACGCAAGACAACTACCACAATCAGTACAACTCGAGGGTCCAAAAAAAATCGAGGCTCAATGGGCAATCAACTTGCTAAGCTCACCGCTAACGGTGCAAACCCTGCAGTTCAAAAGGGCCGTCCAATCCTCAAGTAAGTTCCCCAAATATATTCTCAGTAAAACCACTAACTGTTAGTAGGAACAACCATACTCGAAACTCGGCCAAGGATAATAGTCCTACAACTATGCGGCCACGTTTCATTCTAATATGCTGCCGAATTCTTTAGTTCGTTGATGTGGAAGATCGAGCGGCCAAAGAGTAGGAAAATGCATCCGCCGTGTGGAATATACACTAATCTGTATAGGACATCCACTCATTATTGACTTGCGGCGAACTTCGACAAGCGGCAAGCTGGTACCGGAACTCATACTGGAGCTACCAATCGAGTCCTGGGTGGGCTGGGTTGATCGAACCTTCGTCACTAGACCAACTCCGGCGGTAACGGAGGAGGGGAAGGTATTATATCTAGAGAGACACCGCCGTTGGTTGTATCTAGCGGAGGAAGACGAGAAGGTATCTCGTATAGACGGATACCGCCGTTGGCGGTTTGGAGCACCTATGATAGCAAAGAAGGAGAAGAAAGTATCCCATATGGAGGGATACCGTTGCTGGTTGTTTGGAGTTGCGAAGGGGGGGAAGAAGAACATATCTCGCATGGAGGGGTTCCGCCGTTGGTTGTTTGGAGCGAAGGATTAAGCGGCAAGGGATAGGTACCCTCGGTAGATCTGGGCTCGACCCATGAGCAAGCGAATTGGACAGGAAACTCATGCCTAAGCGAAGGAATCTGGAGTTGGATCTGAAACGGCTCATATAAGATACATACTACATGGCTCCTATACTAGTCTTAGTCTGAACCAAGTGGATAGTTTAGCGACCTAAGTAGTTTGTTTTAATTTCCTCAACCCTATAACTCCACAATATACCTATGTACCAAGCAACGCTGATCACAGCTATGTACACTAAGAAACGAAAAATCATGGAGCCTATCAAGTGCAAGGAACCGCTTGCGGATGCTTGGGATGGTGAACACCTGCAGTACTAAATCAGAAACGCGTTCGCGCACGATAGGGACGGCACCGGCTGAACCGCAATTCATAGTGCACTCGGGGTGATGGATGCCACGACGTTACTTAGGATGCACTCGAGGTCGAACACTGCCTTACCCTTTATATATCCAATATTTTGTTAGTGATCCAGATCGCCGGGAGGACCAATTAGGAGGTTTGCCGCTCCCACTTAACAATGCTCGCAAGCATGCAATTGCTCCTCCGTGTGCGCTTGCTTCTGGTTTTCCGAGGTCCGCCTCCCCTCAAACCCAACATTTCCTCTCATAACCTTCCCCAAACCTTCTTCCAGCCTGTCCACAGCGTGCTTGTAAGTGTGTGGGGGCTTTCAATTACCGAGATATTGCTAAGCCATCGTACGAAATTGAGAAACCGAGGGTTACGAGAACCCGAGAATCACGCATGTCCAGCAGTTTAGAACTGAGGGTTCGGGACACCACTATCCTGGGTGGCGCCATATTGCCACAAGCGTCGCAGCACTAGCACCCCAACGCAGTTAAATCAGGAGAGCCATGTCTCCAAGTCTCGCGAATGCTTCAAGTCCTTCGAGAGAGAAGAATAAAATGATCTGTTCTGAGAAGTAGGATACTCGCAGTGCTGATGCTTCCGTTCTCTGGTAGTAATCATGGAAGAGAGTAGAGAGAAGTCACAAGGCTGCGTGCCGACCCTGTACCACATGGGAAGGTCCGGAAGCATGTTACCGCTGGGGTTGCTCATCCCGCCCCTTCAAAGAAGAATTTATGGTGGTATTGGGAACGGTTGAGCGTGGTTGATGGCGTGGCGAGAAGGTCCGATCGGGCCAGCTACGCACCTTCACCAGACTTCATGGTTGATGAAGAATCTCGCACTGTTCCTCCGCAAATGGTCCTTTGAACAATTGCAAACTATCACTCTGTAGCGCTCTTTCCATATCGGAGAAATCCGACCATTTGGATTTTCGCGACATCTCGAAAAGTCCGACCGCGTCAGGCTCATACGCGACAAGTCGGGCTTAACAAATTGTCTAGATACGCGCGTGTGAAGCAGGCACAGTACTAGCACACGATTTGGGCGATAATGTTTCCTTGTAAAGTGTATCCAGACTTCCGTCGAGGTTCTGCAAGCACAATAGGGGAATTCTAAATCAAATAGAAAATGACATGAAATCCCCGTTCAACCGTTGGTTCATACCCGCAGGACTCTGCGGCCCGGTTCACCACGTATACTTGCAGCATTCATAGACAGCCAATTCAGGGTAATTCCTCTATCCCGGTTCCTTGGCCAGCAAAGAAAGGCGCAGCAGTTCAACATCTGCCCTCTCCTAGAATCTTCTTCGACACAAAATGGTATCGTACTACCGAACGCCCACTTCATCGCTAAATCGCAAGCACCTATAATACACACCCTCATCAATAAGATCCTCTTAGGGTCTCAAGACCGCACACAGTGTCATTATTCCTCCCTCTTCCGCCTGCTCTTCGAAAAGGTCTTCTCCTGCCCTCGATCCCCTACACAGCCGCACCTCTCCCCGCTCCTCTGCCTCCTCCTTAAACTTCACAACCAAATACACTCCGTCCCGGAAGCCCACTTCTCTCGAGAAGCATGGAATCTGTGCCACCACCCTCGCCGCAACAAAGCGGGCGGAACGCCGTCGTGGATATTTCCATAGCCGCAGTCCATCTCCAGCTACGGAATTGCAATCTTCCACCCCTCACGCAGAAACCTCAGGACTCATCAGCGTACATAATTCCGCGATTACCAAAAAGGAGTCTCGCGTGTTAAGATACACCTCCCTCCCCGCTGTCGTTATATCTATTCAGCATGCCCCTCGCCCTATTCCTCCTCACAATACGAATCCAAGCAAGCAAGGCGCCACAAAAATTTCTCTACCAGGTACGTTGAATCGCGTCGCCTCCTTACGTATACGCCCGCTCAAGTTGCATGGTCCCTCCAGTGCACAGTGAACAAACAATTTGCGTATATAGTAATTTGATGCAGTAGTGAGCGAGCAAGCTTAAAAGAAGGCTAGGACTATATATATATATATATATACGTATCTAGATATTTCTCGTGCATTAGAGGGGGATGCGATGAGACAAGATGTAGATATGAAAAAGCTGCAGTGCGGGGGATGGGTGAAGCGGAGCGTATCCGCGAGATCAATAATGGAAGTGTACTTCTAGTGGAGAGAGGAGGCCGGATATGTAGGAGTACATGCATACTATGTACGATATGATTTACCGGAAAAGTCCGACTGCCCAGATGTCACCCACCACGAGAATGCCTAGATTCGCGCCCTACTACTTACCTCCCCGTCGTGCCTTTTTTTGCATAGTCTTCATCCCCGTCACAAACACAACGTCCACCTTCCCCCCAGCCTCCTCACTCCTCTCTCTCAACTACTTTTTATATATATCCACTAAGCTCTCCCCCCTCCCCCCCCAAGACACATGCCCCACAATCGACCAACTATCAACGCGAACTTCCAAAGTGCGCAGCCGCTCCAACTCAAACGCCCTCGCGGCACACACGCTGCGCTCCACAACCCGCGGGTCCTTTAGGCCATACACTTCCCTACTAGTGCCGTCGGTGGAACGCCGACCCACCAACTAGCCACCGCGCATGTTGATGGAAATGTGGCGCATCCGGGCAGGCGGACGCACAGCCAGGCCGGGTAATTCCTATCCACCCTCAACTTACCCCCCATCTCCTTCGTCCCCACTTCAAAACACACGAGGCTTTCGAAGCGCACGCTCCTGATGCTTTTATTCCACGCCTCTCCCTCCTATCCGTTCATAAACACGTCCAGCGCATGCACAATCTCCACACCCATCCGCGGCACGATGAGTGTTTTGCTGCGCAAGTAAGAGTGGATGGATTCATGGTGCGTTTGGCGGCTGGCGAAGCATCCCCCGGGGAGCAGGTTCGGATAGAGGGTTAGGGAGTTTGGCGGGGAGTTGGTGGTGATGGAGAGGTGGGCGCAGTCTGCTAGCGTAAAGGTGTAGATTTTGTCGCGGAGTTCGCGGGGTAGGGGGAGGAAATTGAATTTGGGGAATGCGGCGGTGGGGGTAGTGGCAGGCTGGAAGGTGGAAGGGGTGGAGTGAGCTTCGGGAGGCATGTTGGCTGGATGTGGGATGAATCGCTGCGGAGTCGTTTGCTGTATTGTGGCGGGACGTATTGCGGTGCGTGCAGTTTTATGTTGCTTTGCTAATGTGTATGGATATAGATATATTTACGAAGTAAAGGGGGTAGAAATAAGTAGGACTTGTGAATGTGTCGCTGCATTGTTTAATGTTTGCTGCACAATGCCTCGATCAGTTCAACTAAGCAAGCACCTATTCAGAACGCAGACCCCTGGCTAATTAGTTCCTCGTTCAACCATTCTCTTCAAGTGATAGCCAATGGGTCCGTTCACGTCTTGTCTCTCAGCCGAAAAGTGAGGGTGCCTTACTCTGCTAGTCACGCAGACGTTGGAGATTTCGGAGCGAATCGCATTGTGCCTGTCCTACTCGCGGCAAACGCTGTAACGCTGTTTTGTGCAGCAAACATTGTAAAATATGATCCACGTGTATCCAGGTCCCTGGAAGCATGGCGATTACAATGTGTTGTAGAGAATGCTTGCGTATTGTTCTAACATTGGCATGACTGCTTTGCTGCGGTGGCGGGTTACCAGGCAGTTAGCTTTCACGATTTCGAAGACGCGATGCACATCGTGCACAGGAAGCATCACAGTAGCCGAAAGTGCGCGTTGAGACATGGAACTCTTGAAGTGTAAACTTTTTCATTCAATTTCCTAAGTCATTGGTATCCATTTGGGTGCAGTACCCTCCCTCCATCCATTCCCATTTTCCGGTTCTACAATCTCGCCTTCTCCACGCCGGCCGTGCTCTTGACGTCGAACCTGTCCAAGTTCATAACCTTATCCCACGACGTGATGAAGTCCTTCTTGAACTTCTCCTGCGCATCGCTAGCGCCATACACCTCGGCAATAGCCCTCAGCTCGGGGTGGTGACCGAAGATCAAATCGTGACGGGTAGCAGACCACTTCTTGTCGCCGCTCTTGCGGTCGACGCCGTTGAAGAACTCGCTGCTGCCGTCGGTCGCCTTCCACTCGGTGCCCATGTCGAGGAGGTTGACGAAAAAGTCGTTGGTGAGCTTCCCGGGCTGTTTGGTGAAGACACCGTTGGAAGAGCCATCCCAGTTGGTATTCAACACGCGGAGACCACCGACGAGGGCGGTCATCTGCGGTGCGGAGAGCGTGAGGAGGTGTGCCTTGTCGACGAGGAACTGCTCGGAGCGGACGCGGGAGCTGCCGACGCCGTAGTTGCGGAAGCCATCGACGATGGGCTCGAGGTGCTCGAAGGACTGGGCGTCGGTCTGCTCCTGCGAGGCATCAGTTCGGCCGGGTGTGAAGGGCACGGAAAGGCCGGACGCCTTCTCGAGCGCCGCCACACCAGCGAGGACGATGAGGTCGGCAAGGGAAACCTTCTTGCCGCCAGATGCCGAGTCGTTGAACTTCTTCTGGACACCCTCCAGAGCGCTGAGCACGGTCTCGAGCTCGGCCGGGTTGTTGACCTTCCAGTTGATCTGGGGCTCGAGGCGGATGCGGGCGCCGTTGGCACCACCGCGCTTGTCGCTTCCGCGGAAGGACGATGCCGCCGCCCAGGCAACACGGATGAAGCTTGTCGGCTCGACGTTGGTGGCGAGGATCTCCTTCTTTAGCGCACTGATGTCCGAATCGTTGACGACAGGGTGGTCGACAGACGGCACGGGATCCTCCCAAATAAGCACCTCCTTGGGGACCTCCGGACCGAGCCAGCGCGAGCGCGGGCCCATGTCACGGTGGAGAAGCTTGAACCAGGCGCGGGTGAATTTGTCGTGGAGCTCGTCGGGGTGTTCGAGCCACCGGCGGGTGATCTTCTCGTATGCGGGGTCGAAGCGCATGGCCAGATCGCTGGTGAGCATGCGCGGCTTGTGCTTCTTGTTCTTGTCGTAGGCGTCGGGGATGATCTCGTCGTCTGTCTTGGCCACCCACTGGTTGGCGCCCGCGGGGCTCTTGGTGAGCTCCCACTCGTACTTGTAGAGGTACTCGAGGTACTTGTTGCTCCACTTTGTGGGCTCCGACGTCCAGATGACCTCGAGGCCGGAGGTGATGGTGTCGGGGCCCTTGCCGCTGCCGTGCTTGTTCTTCCAGCCGAAGCCCTGGGCCTCGATGGGCGCCGCCTCGGGCTCCTCGCCGACGTTATCCGAAGGCGCCGCGCCGTGGGTCTTGCCGAATGTGTGGCCGCCAACAACCAGGGCGGCAGTCTCCTCGTCGTTCATGGCCATGCGGCCGAAGGTGGTGCGGATGTCGCGGGCCGAGGCCACGGGGTCGGGAATGCCGTCCGGACCCTCGGGGTTCACGTAGATGAGACCCATGTGTGCGGCCGCGACGGGCTGCTCGAGATCGCGGGAGTGGATGTCCGTGTGGTCCTTCTTCGCGCCCTCGTCGCCGTCGACCACACCGCCGCCGCCGCCTGCGGGGCCTTCCCGGCCAGACTCGTAGCGGATGTCGTTGCCCAGCCAAGTCGTCTCGCCGCCCCAGTACACCGACTCGTCGGCCTCGTACGTGTCGGCGCGGCCGCCAGCGAAGCCGAAGGTCGGGCAGCCCATGGACTCGAGGGCGACATTACCCGTGAGCAGCATCAGGTCGGCCCACGAAATCTTGCTGCCGTACTTTTGCTTGATGGGCCACAGCAGGCGGCGGGCCTTGTCGAGCGAGACGTTGTCGGGCCAGCTGTTGAGGGGGGCGAAGCGCTGCTGTCCGTCGCCGCCGCCTCCACGGCCGTCGGTGACGCGGTACGTGCCGGCACTATGCCATGCCATCCGGATAAACAGGCCGCCGTAGTGGCCAAAGTCGGCGGGCCACCACTCCTGCGAGTCGGTCATCAGCGCGGTGAGGTCCTTCTTGATGGCCTCGTAGTCGAGGCTCTTGAAGGCGGCGCCATAGTCAAACTCCTTTGGCTCCGGGTTCGTCACGCCCGTGTGCTGGCGCAGGATGTTGAGCTTGAGGTCATTGGGCCACCAGTCGCGGTTGCGGGTGCCGCCGCCGCCAATGTTGCTCTTCTTCACGGGGCACTCGGCAGCAGACATGATTGCGGTGCTGGGTGTCGTAGAAGGGAGAGGGTATGGGAGAGGGTATGTGAGAGGGTTGGGTTTCGTGTAGATTGTCGCTTGTGGGCGGGAGCGGTGCTCTTAGCAGAGGGGCAGCATAAGTACCCCGCCGCCGCGATGCTTCGTATTGGTAAGCCCCGCAGCGGATCGGCATCTGGGCCCCTGTTCGTCGCCCACTCATTGTCACCACGCCACGCCGAGGCCGCCGAACCAGCGCTGTTGCCCCGCATCGCACGACGCGTTTTGGAAGTTTGTCCCCCCCGGTGGCCCACTTGGCCTGGCGTAATGACAACCGCCTGGTTGGCGAGACGCCTCTGCTTATGAAACGTGGTCCCCCATTTGACGCTGAGCTCTGGCAGCTCGCAGGACGACAAATAGCCATTGCTATGCGCAGGTCGCATCCGATGTTAGTAGCCGTAGACGCTGGCCGCATGCATCGGCGTCCGCAGACGTGTCTACGCTGCGGGCCTCTCACTGCATTTTCCGACTGATGACGTCGTGCTAATATGCGCAATCTGATTGGCCAATCGCGATCACCCCATCCGCCCTCCATGATGCGACATCCTCCGACAGTTTGGCGGATCCGCAATTCCATTTCTGTCTCGCGCATCGTCAGACTCTGTTTCCAATTTGAAGCAATTCGGCAGAATCGACACTGGAAGCTTCTGAAGACGACCTCGCCACTAGCTGTTACCGATATCTGCAATGTCGCCACCCGCTGATGGGGACTACAAGTACGCACTGGTACCGGGAATGCGCATGTCTCAAAGCGCATGGTCGCGGAGTGCTGAACTTCTCGCCACCATGAGATAAAACTCTTTTCCATTCGCCGTCGATGTACCAATATAGATTATTACTCCCCGGGGTTCGGTATTTCGAGAGTCGGAAGGTAGGGGTAAGCCGTCAGCATCTGGTAAAACACTTCCACCTCCTTTGCCTTGTCATCACACGACGTCTCGGGTGAGGGCAAGTCCTTCGGTATACCTAATTTCGAGACGCCACGAGCCTGCTACCGGTCCACACCACGCCGCTGCACAAACACCACGCATCCAGGCATGCTCACGAATCATCCCGGAATCCGCCGAACCAGCAATCTATCACCCGCAGATATAAACCCCGCCCTCTTCAACAACACATCCCAATAGCGACCTGCCATCTCGCCGTCATCTTCCACCCCCTTCTCTCAAACTCGCTCTAACATCTCCTAAAACCTTCTCCTCCCCGCCCCGAAACTTCTCACTGTCAAGTGGAAGATAGGTTGGTGAGGGGGTTACAAGCTAGGCCACAGCGCAAATAGCTTGGGTTGCAAGGAACCCGCGCCTTTCGAAGGCCGAAAGTGCGGGCTTTGAACTACGCGTTCGCTGGCGTTACATCACCCAGATCTCCTTCGGATAATAACGCACATTATGCGCATGCGAGGACGTTGGAGACTCGGCGAGGCATTGAAACTACGCATGTGGGAAGCCTGCGGGTCCTCTAGGCTTGAACGAAGCGATATGTCACTCCTTTCCTCCAGCAATCTACGTACGCACATTTCCGGTCACTATCGCGCTCGGTAGCTTCTCCAATGGCTGTACCAGATCGTGGAGAGGATTTGGTTTGTTGTTTGGTGATAGAGCGAAGGCTTTCCCGAGGAGCGTTACCCGAGATAATGATACCCGTAACATACTGTCGTTATAGTGGATCCGCGCTCAAGCCCGCACCGGAAATTCCGGGGGAGTTACATTCTCGATACTTAGATGTGTGGAAAGATCGCATAGTTCCATGACCCGGTCCAGCAAATCTTACTGTGCCTGGAAAGCTCACGATTTCTCTGTGAATCGGTCGAGAGGCATGTTCATCTGTTCATTCTGTGACACAACAAAGAGGCATCTTCTTCTGTTCATTCTGTGAAACAACAAAGAGACATCTTCTTCTGTTATTTTTGTGAAGGAACGGGGGGACACGGCCTTCTGTTGTTCTTGTGAAGGAACAGTGAGACATCCACTGCGCCAAGCCAGGCATCACGATCCGCCCCATATAAATCACAGAACCAATCACACTCTTGAAGATACCAATATTCTTCCACACCGTTCACGATTCAGCTTTACTCCGCAAGAGTCTCGAAACCCAACCCAACCTCACCACCCCCGTGACCATGGACCATCAGCAAGCCATCGGCGCACTACAATCTAACACGGGGCTTTCTATCCCTACCGACGGAAGCCTGGGAATCGATATACGAGGACGCTTTCAAGGATCACCGTTCCATCTTAGTAGTCGACTCCCACCCACGATCACCTCCGCGTCTGTCATCATACTCTTCACTCACATTTTGGCCAAATGCTCTACCGGGTGTTCGCTTTCTGAATCGGCGAGTGCACGCAGAAGCTTTCGCACATTGGTTCCACCGCACAAACTTTCTTGGTGAAGAAGGGTGGTGTATATCCCGAGCACTTTACTCCCTTCTGCAACCAATACAACCTGCTCCGCCATGTGCGGCATCTTGCACTCGAATCTGATAGATGGTGGGGCATTTGGCCCCCGGGCTCCCAGTACCACCCTATCGCTTTCAACTCCGCAGTTTATACCCTCGCTGAACAGTACAACAGCCTACAACGTCTCGAGTTCAATGTGCTGGCTATCGCATTGAAGATTGAGGATGACTGGATGCCGGTTCCTGAGATGGTCAAGGACTGCCAGTTTGATCGAAATCTGAATCTTCCGTGTCTACGACGCATGGACTTGCGTCTTGTGGAGACGAAGTATAGGTATGCCGTGGGGAATAGAGGGTTTCAGGCATTTATGGCTTAGTTCGAACGAGAGCTCAGGAAACGCAGGAAGTCCACTATAGTTCTGTATACAGTGGAAGATCCTTTGCCCGCCTCCATCACCCAGCCCCCAATAAACCACCCACCTGGAGCATGGGAGCTGGTCATGTTTGGTTTAATAATGTCTGGCTTAATACTTTCTGTGCCTTTCTAATAGGCTATCGATACACCCTATTGCTCTCTCGGTACCTTCCAATGGTGTGTGAATGGGGCATTACCGAGCCAGGGGCGATATTCCCATTGACGACCTTGTGGTGTCTCCATCTTTATATCGAGCCGAGGTGTTTATATTAGGATAATTTTCTGTTCATACTCTATCGTAGTTGTATCGATAGCTTGTTAACTCGGAAATACAGATAAGAGCGGACAAAAGCCCTTTGGTTCACAGATAAATAAGCAGAAAGCCAAAGCTCAACCCTCGATGGGATCGATTTTGCCACCGTTGCGCCTCTTTACGCTTTGACTTTGAAGCGCTTTAGTAGGGACGTGAGTTATCGCAATACCGGCGATGACGCACTGCTTTCAAGATCGGCAGCTTCCACACCCGTGAGCAGTCTCTATCTAGATGACGTTTTCTGAGCGATCTTCATCGAATTGTACGCTCCATAAACCCTCCCAAATCCCACCTCGAACATGTTAAATCACTCCTCGACCTGTGCCATGGCCTGTGCAACTTTTACATTAACAATGAAGGAATGTAGTCAGCCTGCAAAAAAGGCCCGTAGCTCATTTTGTTGAATACTTCATGGCTTGTGATGATGGACGCGAGCGATTGAACGCCCTGCTAGCAGATCATGGAATGCCTCATAAGAAGTTGGTATCCTCATTCAGGCACGCTTGGAGCTAGATCATGATGAACAACAGTTTCGATTTTTAATCAATTTGGAAGTGTGTGCTTTGCCATCACGTTTGCGATGAATGTGCTCGAATTCGTCCCCACAATTCATCGTTACGACCGTCAAAACACATAATTGAGAGCTGGATTACATTCTTCGTCAACATTGCAATAACTGCCTCGAACGCAAGCAATACTCAAGCAAAATGCCTCGATCAGGCTGAAGCGGAGACCAATAGGGGTGCCATCACACCAGTAGCGTAAGATATATCCGTAGTTGAACCTAGTCGCCTGACGGGACTACCACTTGAGCTACGCGGGGTTATCATCGAAAACTTGGTCATGGACTTGCCACCAGCAATCACCAACTCAAGAGATTCCCCACAGCGCCATTTCTCCATCATACAAGCCAATTCATTGCTAGTGTTGGCATTCGTCAGCCGCGCACTGCACCGGGAGGTAGTCATTGTTCGTCTGATCACGCACATCGTCTTGCCCGCTTTTTTTTAAACCGCCATTTCTACTGGTTTTTGAGGCAAATACCTTACGATAAGGATTTCAGAAGTGTTCGGAGCTTCGAAGTCCAGCAGGTCATGGTACAATATGCTAATGAAAGAAGCGTCTGGCCCTACAAAGGCAACGGTATCCACGACTTCGTTCTGCGCTGTCCTGCGCTTCGAACCTCGGTGCTTTGAATCAACACAATGCTATTGATGGAGCTAAAGTCTAGTGAGGAGTGGCTTCTCGGGGGAACGGTTTTAATTATGCACCGGTTCCATTCGAAACGGTCGAAAGGCACATGCGGATGTTTCAGATCCTGGAGAAGAAGGATCGGTTCAAATTGAATTTGATTTGTGTAAATGGGAACAGGATTTGGAGCATTGATAGGTTACCGATAGAAGAGGTCTTTGGACCGGTCATCAAAGCATTGAGATCGGAAGCGGTAAGGTGGTATTGTGGAATAGAAATCGAGGTTCAATACGAAGAGAGGGACGGTCGAGGGGCATTAATAGAAGAGTCATTGCGTTCTTGGAAAGACCGACGGCGATCGCGTCGACTGATGCTCAAGGGCAGGAGTGAATAGAGGTTTTTTTGTCATTCAATTTTAAAGAGGTTTAAGATAGAAAGTTGTAACTTTATGCTCTAGGTAACTATAATAGGTGGTAGTAAGTACTATAGTTAATAGCCTATAGATAAATTTAATGCTATTATACTATTCCTTCTACTTTTTTTTTAAGTTAAATTTATAATAAGTTAACTAATCTAGCTATAATTAGCTATCTAAAGATAGAGAGCCTTGCTCTACCTTCCATCTAGCAAGCGCCATTAAGGAAGACATGTAATGCGGATGGCTAGCACCTAGAATATTGCGGCGTAACCGCACACATTCGCCTATAAGTTTTATAGCTTCCACATCACGACCTAGATCTTTCCGCGTGAAGGCAAGGTTGATCATGCTGGTCAGCGTGTCGGGATGGTCGGCTCCGAGCTTCGTCTTGCGAGTCTCCATCACCTCCACCTCCAGCGCTTCGGCAGCCTCCCATCGGCCTTGGTTTCTGTACGTCGACGCCAGATTGGCCATGCTGGTCAGCGTTGAGGGATGGTCGGCTCCGAGCTTCGTCTTGCGAGTCTCTATTACTTGCACCTCTAGCTCTTCGGCTGCGTTCCATCGACCTTCAAGTTTGTATGCCAATCCAACCATGGCTATACTCCACAGCGTGTCCTCGTGCTCTTTGCCTAGCACCTTCTTCCGCGCTTTCATTGACTTCTTAGCTAGCGTTACAGCGTCAGTAATATTGCCCGTCATTTCTGCATACCATGCTGCACGATAGAGCAGTGTAGCTCATTCTGCTAGCGATGACTGGCCTTCTGGTTGTTGCTCTACAGCTGACCTGGCGTGCGCGAAAAGTGCCTGACATGCTGCCCAGTTCTCGTACTGTCCCGTTGGGAACTCAGCACGTAGGTTACCAATAAACTGCTGCTTCCACTGCTTAAGCTTGCCGTTTGCATTAAGCCATATGCGCGTCGCTAGCTGCACTGGTGCGTGCATCTCAAAGCTCGCACCATTAGTATCAACAGAGATGAAGCAAAAGTTCCGTAGTGTTTCTACGTCATATTCGAATACGTCGTCGCCCGCGCTTAATTGCGATGTGTCGTCTTTGTCGCTGTCCCAGTCATCGTCGCCGTACGCTCTCTGACTTCTCTGGGCGTCTCCGTGCTCCCTTCGACTCCGGATTAAGGCTTCGGGAATCCCTTGCCGGTCGAAGAAGCTCATTAGCGAGAGCAGGTCCGCTGCTGACGGCCGTGTCTGCTGTATATGCTCGAACGAGATCTGCCAGGTCACAATGATCGAGTTCTTCGCCTCCCAGTCTCGCCGGAGCTGGCTGTCGTCGTGAGTAAGAAGGCTCGACCGCTTGCGCTCGCTCTTCTTAAACTCCTCAAGGTACCTTGCCACCGAGCATCCGGGTGCCCTCTGCGAAATGTACGCTGCTGCTTGCACAATGGCTAGCAGCATGTACTCAAGCGCCGCTGCAAGCTCAGCAACATTGCCGTTAACTCCCTTAACTCCCTGCACTCCCAGCTTCTTCTCAAAAAGCGCGTGCGCCTGCACCTTATCCATCGGCTCCACGGAAACGATATCGCGGTATTCTACTAATGCCAGCGCCGCTTCCTTGTTCCGCGTTGTGATGAGGATCGACCCGCGCTCGCAGCTGGGGAGGTACGTGCGCAGCGGTCTGGAAGCGGTTCTCGAGTCGTTGGCAGGCTGCCCTTGGCCGCTAGCCTGGTTCTCGACGAGAAAGCGAGCATCGTCCACGTTGTCCAGCACGAGCAGCCACAGCTCCTTGCTACCATGCAGCCAGTCGTGCACCAGCTTGAAGATGTTGGCTTTGGGATTCAGTCGCCCGGAGATCCTGATGCAGTCGGCAATGTCGCGGTAGCCCTGCTCGAACCGGGCGGCGTTGCTGGCGTGCACCCAGAACACCTACGTTTCGGGTGATCGTTCTCGGATCTGGTATGCCAGTTCGATGGCAAGCTACGACTTGCTTTACAATGTTAGTTGTCCGTTGCGGTCGACGTGTCCTATATTTACCCGACGCCGCCGAGGCAACAAGCACGGCCCATGAGCCCGGTGCTGCGCATCTTGTCTGGATCTGATCGAATATCTCCCTTTCGATGAAGTCGGTATCGCGACCGAATGGGATCACAGCCGACGGGCACGGTGGAGTCTCCGGTCGTTCTGGGTGGGACGGCTGATAGCGCTTGGTCGGAGCCTGGGGGGTCCTCGGATCTTCCCGCGATGTACCGGGTGGAAGTTGGAACGTATTAGTGACCGGGCCATGGATGTTGCCGGCCTGGAAGCCGCGGTTCCCATCCCTAAAGGATATCGCAGAGCCCATCGTACTGTTGCAGCAGAGTGTACGCAAGAAGGAGTGCCAGCGGTGGTGTATACGGAAAGCGCCAGCTGGCCCTCAGCCTGCCTTCTTTAGCAGCTGCCTGGCTGAGGTGCAAGGCTGAAGGTAGGAGGCCGCCGCCGCTGCCACGAAGCACAAGCATGAACCTGATCATGCTCGCCTCATCCCGCCGCAGTCTTGTCGCTGCTTTTCAGTTGCCTTTGCCTTGTCTCGTTCGGCGCTTTACACGCAAAACTGATCATAGAAACGGAACTTGCATTTCTAAACCACTTGTACTTAAAGTTAATGCTTCCCTTTAACCAAAACGTTGTCTAATTACAGGACTATGAATAACACCGGCCTAAAAGCCCTTATTGTTGGCGCTAAACGTGGTATTTGTGGAGTATATTGCGTGGGGTGAAGGTGATTTTATTGATTCTGCTAACGTTATGCTTGCCGCCTCTATAGCAGGGATCTTGGAGAACAGCCCTTTTGCGCATGCTGCCGCTGTAGCTGCCGCGTAGTTCTACCAGCCCTTGTTTTTGTGGGAGTCTGCGTAGTCGCAGATGCCCCGCACGACCACACACGGATACTCTTGCAAAATGCCTGCTGCTTCCATCTCAAAGCAGATAGCTTCATGCTCTTTCTGGATTCTGTTTCGCTCCGTGGCGGATATCTGTAGTTGATTGCTCGGCGCAATGTTACCGAAGTGGACAGTTGGCTCATCGAGCCATCGAGTCGCGCCATCTCCTCGCTGGGAACGCGAGATGGTGTAGTCTGCGTCGCAGCATTCCTTGCAGTCGTTAAAGTCGGTGCCTTTGTGCTAGTAGCTGTCTTTAAAGAGCCCGTCACGGCTGGGACCTGAGTTATCGTACTAGTGCTGTCGCTTAAGACGCCAAGATGTTAGTCTTAGAGGCCATTAGATCGCCAGGAACGCCATTTGTGTGCCCGCGAAAGTTCAGGAGCCTTTGGCCGTCCCATACGCCTCTGTCGCAGAAATGAGAACAACCAATTCAATCAGTCAGGTCAATCGCGTATAGCTTATATTTTAGCCTGCCTTCTAATAAAATTTATCACACCTAGCGCTATAAAAAAGGCACTATGATTTTGTTGTAGTCTGTGAGTAGTGTTGGTAGAGCAACGCCTTGGCAAAGCTTGGGCCTGCGCGATTGATCAGCGCCAATTATTTATCGTTATCAAAATGATCGCTACACCTACATTTGGTACGCAGGTGGGGCACTACGCGTATATTAGGTACCTGCTCTAGGTACATTTAAGTATAAACTAAAGTAGCTTCTTTTAGCGCCCTTACTAAAGTTAAAAATAAATAAAAATAAAAATAAATACTTTAGTTATTAGTATTAATTTATTAAATTTAAATAGAATTAAAGATATAAGTTTTATAGTATATTAAGCCTTTATTAGATCCTATTAAGAAATAAGAAAGTTATATAAGAATTAAGTAAATATACTAATTACTAATAGTACCAAAAGCGCCTGTAGCGATCATTCTGATAACGACCGATAATTGATTGTTCCCATCCCTGCTACGTCGCATTGCACCACCCCGCCATAATTGCCTCGTGGCGAGCTGACGACCACATCCCTAAGCACGATCTAGGAGACTGCACCAGCCGGTCTGTAGTGAAGTACGCAACCAGCATTACCAACTAAGAGGAAGTACTTAATGTTAGGAAATCCAGCGCGCGTCCTTTTAGCAAGGATAGCCGCCCCTTTAAAGCCTGTTCTTCTCTGTACTCTAATAACGACCTCGTGTTTGCCGATGCGTCCGCCTGGATAGAAGGCGTTCAGTGCCTAGCTTCTTCTTGGAGGTATCCTTCGTCCAGCACGCAGAGATGGGAACAGTCAGTCAGATCAACAGATTAGTTCGCGAACGTGCCACAATTTGGGACTTGCACGTGTGCAGGGAGCGAAGAGTTTACGTGTACGCTTAAATAGGAATCAATCTGTTGATCTAACTGATTGTTCCCATCTCTGCCAGCACGAGTCTTGCAGCTTCTTTTTCTAGATGGAGTGGAGAAATCCACCCTAAGGTAAACTAGTGGTTTTAAGCTCTTATAGTCAGGGATCGTCTTTTGCAGCAACTGCAGAGGAGGAAAGAAGAAAACATCTGCATATATATTGTCCATAGTAGTAGTTAGGCTAAGTTAGGCAGTAGCACTCGTTTATTGCACAGTCTTATTCAGTCTAATTATAACTGTCGAGAAGCAGCTCCCTCCTAGGATAGTAAATTAGAAAGTTGTTACTAGTACGAATAAAGGTACTTAGAGGGTACTTTAAGAAGCAGTATTCTGAAGTTAATGTCAGCATGGTAGCGTCGTCTAAGGTGGCATTTTACCATCGCAAGCAGGAAGGATGGCCAATCCGCACCGGCTATAACCTTGTGAGGTGGCGAATCTACAAGAGGTAAGCTGGTTAATAGGGAGGTAGAGTTTAATCGTATGGCTGCGGGGTTTAGGTTGACCCGTTAGCTAAGAATTTACACAACCACAAGCCTAACAGCTACAACCCTGCTCCGTTAGATTACGTTATAATCATACAATAATTCTACACTAGCTAGAACTAGCAATTACTCTAATTGGAGGTGCTAACTAGAGTAGTAATTCTAAATAATTTAAGCACTACTAGTAGGCCTATAGCTAATTATTACTTTTAAATAGTACTATTAGATTCTCTAGGTTTAATAGAGATGCCTAAGGGGTTAAAATAGCAATATAAGCGTAGTAGCAGCCTTTAAGCGTATAAGACTTATTTTTATTTAAAATAATACTCTTTATAAATTATGTAATAAGGCATTTATCTAAGTATAATTTTTATATAAGATTATACCGCTTTAGAAATAATCTAAGTATATAATCTAAGGTAGATATAGTAAAATTTAAGATGTCTAGAGAAGTTCTATAGCTTTAAAATTAAAGTACCTACAATTTGTTTCGTTACGGCGGTTGTTCCGTTACAAGTGGACGGACGTTAAGGACATACGTTATATTCTTTAGAGTTCGCTGATGGAATCCGCTCTGTTCACCCGCATTGTATTAAGGGTTTCTCCTATTGCATCGACAAACAAATCGCAAGACGCCACATATTGAGGCCTATCACCATGGGTCTACTATCGCTACCACTCGAGATCCGGGAGATGGTTTACCAAGATTTCATCGAGATTACGGATACTCTCCTCCTACCTTCGATGCTTAATCCGTCCCTACCGTCCACAAAGCGGTGCGAGACTCCTCATAAAAAATGCCCCCTTTTCGAATATGGGATTATCCCTATGAACTAAGGGGAGTTGCGACTACCACTGCCCAAGATATCCCCAGCCTCGGGAAATGCGGGTTATCGAGATGGGCCTCCATCTCGATCCCTCGTCATATATAGAAAACCACCAAAACAAATCCAAAACGTCAAGCGCTCATATCTTGGTTACGATCTCGAAATATACCGAAGGAGTTCTTTCTCAACAAACAGATTCTGGCCGAGGCAACAAGAGTTTTCATACGCATTAGAACCATCGTCCTTCGAGACTTTACGGTCGACGAATTTAATCTACACTCTTGGGTCTCTGAATATGATCCATTGAGACACATCCGGCATTTGGTTTACTCAGTTTTAGAAGACGACAGCTACTGGCTCTTGTCAAAGGTATTCATGGGCCGGAGGCCCCACAAACTAGTGTAGCACTTACCAGCTTCAAAAAAAAGTGACGTACATTATGAGAGAGTACGGGGTCTATCGGACATGTGGTCTTCAACGGATCTTCAGTGGCGAAGGTCGTTTCGCCTTACATATAAGAATTATTCCCAAACTCGAATTCCTGGACGAATTCCTAGAAGATTTTATGCCATTCCTGGACGGATTGATGGAGGAGGTTGTGAGCTATGGAAACAAGGTCAGCGTTACTTGTTGGAGGTAGAAGAATGCGACAGCAGACATATCTCCTAGGTCAAAGATCCCATCGCACAGCGACTCGCCTCAAAACAATGCGCCGAATCGTGTGTTCAGCATCGTGCAGACCATTTGCAACAATAAATGCCAAGAAGTTTACCATCATCACGTCCGATTCCATATCCTAAAAAAGCGGTATCCCCAAAGCCTCCCTTCGCCCCGTACTCTTTGGATCCAAATACGGCACCTCCCCGATGCTACTCGCCCTGACACCCACTCGATTACCCTCGACAAGATGCGTATCCGGGGTTGCCGCATGCCACACACAACTGTTGTTCCAAACTGCCGCAGCATTCTTTGTCCACTTCATGCGCGCAATACAATCATGGCTCCTCGTAACCTGCCTCAAAATGTACTCCCTGATCATCTGATCTTCGTGACTATACAAGCCGTCGATGCGCGTAACATGCAGTCCAGCACCTGCAAAGATTGACTTCCAACCCGTAACCCGATTCGTCCGAACGACGGGGTGATGCGGCGCAAATGCATCACCGACATTTAATGGGCTACCTCGCGGACTCATGACTTCGTATCCGCCGGCTTGGGCTGCGGACTTGAAAACTGGCTGCGCGCAAGTCGCGGTCAATGTTTCGAGATAGGACCGGAAGGAGGGTGAAATGCGGTCGTAGATTTCATATCCGGAGCACCACAGAGTATCGCCGCCATGTGGCGGGGTTTCTTCCATCTTGAGGAAGGAGAAGTCCGAGGGTACGGTTTCGAACGTGCTGTCGCTGTGCCATTCCCGCGCAAGGTCGCGGGGTTCGGTCGCGATGCGGTTGCCCATTGTTTTGTAGATCTTCTTTTGGGCTTCGGAGTTGATTACGTAGCTGAGCCAGGTTAGGATAATGACAAAGATGAGAGGTTAGGGAAAAGATACATGTTCTCATCCGTAGTCCCATCCGGAAGAGTTAGGTTCCCAGGGTCCCGATAAATTGGATGAACATGCAGTCCATTTTCTTCAGGTCTTCCGCTCAGCGTCCCGACCAGGTCACAGAACTTCTTCTGGTCCGCGATATTCAGGTCATATTGATCACGAAAGAAGACCACGCCCCGCTCGGAAATGATGATAGCAAAGTCGCGAATCTGCTGTTCGGCATTCGGCGCCTTGAGAATGTCTGTGACTTTCACGGTCGGGTACTCTCGGCCGATGATGGGCGTGATCTCGAAGTAGGGGAGGTAGTCGAGAGAGCCGGAGTACTTCAATGGCGTGGGGCATGACGGGCAAGAGGTCAGTATGCCATGATCTTCTTGTCCATTCGAAGCACCATTGGAACCGTTTCTGGTGACAGAGGGCATATTTAACGTTGTGCAAGCTGAATACTGAATTGAAAGCCCGCGTAGAATAGATTAGGGACAACGTGGCCGAAAATGTTGATATACGAACATGCCGTACCAAAGGAAGCGGGGGATCGCCGTGCAGGATGTAGGCCTCCTTTCGGCATCTGCAGAATGATGCACGCGAGCATACCTAGTAGGTGTTAACGAGTGGGTTTACTGGCGGTCTAGTCAGCATTCCTTGCCCCACCTTTGAGTGCCCCGCATTTACCTCCACATCCAGACGGCTGGAACCGGACCGAAGCCCTAGTAAGAAACACTAGGTCGAAATCCTGCTCGGAAGGTATTTTCGATACTCTCTACAAATATATCATTCAAGTCTCTGAGAGTGACTAAAATCCGCTAGGCTGAATCTGAACCGGTCCCAAGTCTTGGACTGCAACGAGACTGATCAATCCCACTCACTAAGTAATCATCTTAGGAAACTCAGATATCCACATGGTCGTGAAAGGTGTGTTTGTTATTGGCCATAGTGAGAGCTTCACCCTGGCGTGCACATCACTCGCATACACGGATGACCTATTTGGTCTTTCTGTGGGCAAAAGCGGGCCTTGTGATTGGCCCATGCAAATTTGTACACGCTCTCACCTTCACCTTCACCACAACTCGAAACTTACTCTCGCTGCCAAGCCGCAGCCCCATTACACCCCAGTCTGGTGACATCCCACTCCTGCAATCTCCAAATCAACTTCTCTCTCCCAAACGCGCTCGCGACGTAGCAGTGTGCGACAATGCCACCCGCAAAAGTACAGGAGGCATTCCTGGAAACGACGAAAAGGCGTATATTCCTCTAGATGGAGGAAGTCGAACTAACGCAAGAAGCTTATTCAACTGCGAAAAGTATTCCGACTTCAAGATCAAATGCCAAGACGAGATCGTACCCATACATAAACCAATCGTTTATCCACAGTCCGATTTCTTCGATGCCGTCACGCGTTTTGGTCAGGTGAGTGCGCACGGTCCCGAGCGAACGGGTCCATGCTAACGAACAGCAAGAAAGCGGAAGAGGGCATGGTCGAGCTTTTTAACGACGAGCGGGAGACTGTGAAGTTGATGCAGCACTTCTATGAGCTCGATTACAAGGTCCCCAAACAAGAAGTCCCCTGGCCATTGCGCGTGCGGGCGAGCTTCGACGTGACCCCGGTGCATAAGGAGTATGGCTCAGAGGACCGGAACGCAGAGTTCTTGTGAAGGAGGAACTTGTCCCAGGCGTTGGCGATGTTCGACGAGGATGAAATGGAGAGAGTGGTCCCATTATTTCAGGCGAGAGGACCTTGAATACCGGTCAGTCGCTACTCTGATCGTTATGTTGGTCAAACTAACCTAGATTCACGAAGTGCGTCGGAGGCGCCTATCTTTGGAATCCAAAAGAAGTTTCCCCTGAGATTTCGTACGAACTTGTTTAAGAAATGGAAGTCCAATTGGAGAAGCTAGATCCAGATGAGTCCTATCATGAGTCTTTCGACCTCCTAAGCAGGGAAATTGGGAAATCTTGGAAGCCGGTCGCGATGCAAAAAGCGCCCATCTTCCACGCGAAGATGTACGCCACTGCGGATAAGTACAACATAGTCGGGTTAAGGGAGCTCGCTTTGGAGAAATTTGTGGCAGATACGGCAGATTACTTCACCAACCCGGCATTTTACGATGCAATCGATACCGTTTACGCCACGACGCCCGCGAATGATAGGCTGCGCAAGGCTGTAGCGAACTCATTATGTGCCGACATCAAGGTCTACGGGCTCCGCCCCCCGCGCAGAAGAGAAATCGGAGGCCATCCTTGATCTCGCCCTGGATGTCATAAAGGCCCACTTCGGGGTGGGTGGCTTCGGGCCATTGGGAAGAGGACTACGATGAGTGGCTCATGGAGAGGATGCATGTTCCGGCACGGTCTCTATGGATTTTGGGAACGCGCATGACCCATTGGATTGTCGAGAAAGCTAGGGTTATCCGGCTCGAAGTGTTGCTAGCGGCATGATGGAATTGTCATGCAGCCCTACCCGCTCGACGTAGGCTGAACCAACTTGGTGGTACGATACCGGTGATGGACCCCGGGAGCGGCGCTAGGCGCCTCATCATGTACGCTCGATGACATGCATCGTCGGTGCCTGGAATTTGAATAATTGACACAGTTGTGATAACGGTATAATCTCAAGTCCCAACTATTCTGGCAGTCGTAGTGGTTCCGAATGCGTTCCGTGGGTTTCCTTTTCCCTTTCATTTTGCAAGCGTCCTTCGTAGAGCCATGGTTTCTTTGATCTCTTCCAACCGAGCCGTATTCTGCTTCAACACTTTCCGTTCATCGACACCCTGCTCGAGAAGAAAGGTAACAAGCCGCTCTCTATTGTTCGCAAGCGCATGATCCAACACCGAGCAAGGCTGCGAGTCTCTGGCGTTAATGTCGGCAGAAAATTCGACGAGAGTGCGCGCGAGTCGAAGGTCGCCAATCTGTGCGGCGCGACAAAGAGGTGTGCGGCCATATTCGTCCTTCGTATTGACGAGCACCATGCTTCGTGGGTGTCGGTCCAATATTTGCCTCACGACTTGAGTACGTGTCTCATAGTTCTTGTATTTACTGATCTGTCGGTGGAGATCGACCGGAGCTTCATTCAATTCCGGTGGCGATGCGCCTGTAGTCCTCGATGGCGTCTGTTCACTTTGTTTGCTCGAAGATCGTGGGACGCTAGAGGACGCGGAGTCGTTGGAAAGTCGGTAGCTAGGCGTGATTAAAGATGGGCTTGCGGGTGGTGCATCGGGAACGATTTGTTCGAGTATAGTCGATGCACTCGACAGCGTTCGGTACGGGGTAGGAATGACCTCGTTATCAGTAACCTGTTGCGCCCGGTTGCTGACCATTGCGGGTTGCGACCTGAACATTGCTCCCGAAGTCCGACGGTCGATGTTGGCTGTTCTCTGGTGTGTCCATAGATCCATGCAGTCCTTGATGTGTGACTTGTGGTGCTTGAGATCATCGATTGCTTCCAAGACGTCCCTCTTCGAGCTCTCCGTCCGGATCTTGAGCTTGACCTTCTGGTAGAACGTTCCCGATTTCCTCGACGCGAGGCCTTCTAGTGTTTTTTGAACGCCTTGCAGTGTTTCGTCGCACCTGATCAGTGAGTCACTAACACATCGCGGGACGAGTTCATTGTGCGCTTTCGCTATCTCGCATGTCGATGCGATCAGCTCGATCCAATCTTGGAGGTCAAGCAGTTTGCTGAGCAGCTTCTGGATCCGAACGTCGACTTCTTTAGCATCTCTGATGAATATCGCAATCTCTCTTAAGATGGTAAGTGTAAACGTTGTCAAGGTCACGACGCCCGACACTGCTTCGGCCATGGTGGGCCTCGTAGATGGTGCGGATCCACGTTGGAGCGATGCAAGCTAATGAAATGTTGGTGCAGAAATAAGCGAGCCCGGATCGACACGAGATCCTTTGTTTTCTGAATATGTTGATGGATAATCGTCGTGTTCGCGTTGTGCTAGGAAGAAGGCACAGAAGTGTTGCGAGGCTGAGTGAGGACGGTGCGACGGGTGCTGCGGTTGACGGGCTACCCTTGCATGACCCACCGATGATATAAAGAAGGACAGAACCGCAGTTCGTGAATGTGCTGCGCGTGTAACGTGGTCGTGATCTGAGCTAAGCCACTGTTCTGGCCTCATAGGACGCTGAAGGCAGCCGCACGCCTTTGTGAAGCGGAACGAAGCGTCCTTTTTGGTCTCAAGCGTCGTGGTTCGGGGCACCTTGGGTGCGAAAGAGAATTGCTTCGAGTCGATTCAAGAGCCAACTTCTTAAGGCATCGCCGGGGCAAACAGGTTGATAAGCTACCAGGCGGGCGGGTAGGCTTGTGCGACCATAATCATTTGTTTCTAGTCGGAGGTGGAGGCTGGGTCGGTCACGTGCGAGGACGGCTTGCATGACCGTCAGACGGAGAACAAGTCGCTCTGAACAAATGACGCCACGTGGAGGGGTCAACGAGGACGAAATGATAGGATGAGTAATTCGATGGACGACACAGCCTTCTTGGCCACCTTGTACGGCCGTATTCGTGTTTGCTTTGATCTAGGCAGGCGGTTCCTCGAAACAGAGGCGCGATGTCTAGCAATGGCCGATGCCGATGACAGCGACACAAGTGGTGGAGCTTTGCGAATTAATCTGTGCAATTTGCGGACGGAAGATGCGTGAACGAACGTAGAGGGAGTGCGATATACGAGGCTATTGGGTACCACGGCGCTGGTTTGTTATAGGTCGTGATGCCATACCTGACGGCTGGGCTTACCCAGGAACAGCTTAATTCGCGGGGAAAGGAGGCTACTAAGCAGGCGAATGCAGGGCGTCCAATCAAAGCTGCCGGCACGCGACCACGATTATGCTCAGCCCGCGCCGGGCAACACCGCTCTCGACAATTGATCGGTTGGATTGCACATGGCGTTTTTGGAGCCATCCCGTGTCCGTTTTCGATGGCGCTAGCCGGATCCTTGTGCGTTCGCGAGAGAGCCTTGGGGCAGCCTGGCTCCGCCTCAGCCTTGCGAGCACGAAGAGATGTTAGAATATAATAGAGTTCTTGTACATCCCCGTCGGTAACCCGGGGTAATATTAGGTATTGCATGGACACTAGGCAATACTGTCGTTGAAAATGGCAGACCTATTGAGCCCCGACACTGCACGCGGTAACCTAGATGGAGTCAGTATATGCTTGGGACCAGGATTGATGAGCAAAACTTACAAAGATGCAGTCGCACCGAAATACGTCTCCGCCTCCGGTATGTAGGCTGTAGGTGATTGCTTGCAAGACTAACGATGGGCTAAACACCTCCTAGGCACTAAGAGGAACGCTCGCAGATCGTCGACTCCCTTTCAGCCCAAGCGAATCTGCTGGCATCCGACAAACGTAAGTGATTCAACGTGAACAACGAGTCCTAGTACTGACTGAAGGAAGAATCGATAATCCTCTGTTGACGTTTGACGATACGATTGTTCGTCCGGGCACCAACAATACCGAATTGGAAGAGTACGTCCAGCAATTCGCTCGTCTCAGTGACCTAGAGGATCGCTCGGAGCTCATGCTATTCGGCGCTCGCCTAGCTCGTGACAAGCATGAAGCTATGAGCAGGTACCATGCTGAGCTCACTGCCCCAGAAAGGGCATTGATCAGGCACGAGGCCGACAAGGACGCCGGCTTTTGGAAGCAGTCGAAGTTCTTCAGGGCCACTATCATCACGGCCAGTCTCGCGGGGATGATCCAGGGCTGGACTCAAAGGTACAAGACAGCCTGATGAACGCAGAAGGAACTGGTTGACCTGTCTAGTGCCAACAATGGGACCATAGTAGGGATGCCGCAGGACCTCCACTTGTGCATAAAGGATGATGAATGCGCGGGAAATACAGCTGATCTTTGGACTTTCGGTAAGATCATCGGAATTGAGCGCTTTCTTGTCTCCTGGGGAAATCTGGAGAGCGGAGAGAGTAATGCCAAGACACTGGTCGAGAATCTGGGCTGATTTTGAGTGTTCTTTGCAGGTATGCTCAACGCGATTCCCCTGATATCCGCCGCCGTATTTGGTACTACGCTCGCCGATCCCTTGCAGGAAAATTATCTTGGAAGGCGTGGGAGCGTCATGGTGTCTTGCTGCATCACTATCGCCTCAACTATTGGTGCTTCTGCGACGCACACTGTAGCACAACTTGCCGTTTGCAGAGCGATCAATGGCATTGGACTTGGTGCGAAGGCATCAATTGGTAAGATCGTCATTGAGTGCAGATACTGCAACGTACTCAACCCCAACAGTGCCTATCTATTCGGCCGAGTTATCTCCGGAACATATCCGAGGTACTTGCAACTATGACGACGGCGATAGGTCCTGTGGCTGACTGATAGCAGGTGCAATCCTAGCGAATTGGCAACTTGCAGATGCTGCTGGTGAGCTGGCCTAGGGCGCAATAAGTGTTACTCTATTGTGGATCCAGTTGACACATGACAGGAATCTTTCTCGGGTTTATGGCCAACCTGATCATAGTTAGCTCTGTCCACAATGTCTCCAGCAGTTGGAGAATTCTGACAAACACGGTCTTGATACCTACCGTACCGCTACTTGTCCTGATATATCTGATGCCGGAATCACCACGCTACCTGATGAAACACGGGAAATATCGAAAGGCATTGGAAGCCTTCACCGCTGTGCAAACGACACCTCTCCTCGCAAGCCGAGACTTCATGTACGCACATGCTCAGTTGGATTTCGAGAGTCGCTTGTTGAGTGGTGACACGAATGACGAGCGTGGTAATCTGGCCCAGAGGATTGTCGGGAGCCACAGCAACGTGCAACTGGCACTTAGCGGCTCTGAAAGTGAGACTCCGCGAAGATCTGTGTCGCTACGTGGACGCGAAATCGAGACAACTCCGAATATAGCCCACGTCGCAAGGCCGAGGGATAGCCACCAACGGTCGACATCACGGAATAAGACAGCGCGGGAACGAGATATCGAGCTCGCCGGGATCGGGCGACGGACCGGACGGCGGGGCAGTGACAGCTCCAGCATGGACACAGATCTGGGCGTACGCCGAATCGTCAAGAAAGAAAATCCATACTTTTACCACATCGGGGTGACAGGCTACTTCAAGCGTCTTCTCGAGCTGTGGACCAATATGCGATGCCGCCGAGCATTGCTAAGTGCGTCAGTGGCAATGATCAGCCAACAAATGACCGGTAGGCAAAAGCACGCACTTAGGCCGGTTCCTGGCTAATATGGCTATATCCAACAGGTATCAATACGATAGCATTTCTCGGAACGACCGTGTGGGAGAACTCTTTAGGCACATCGGACAATCCGAAGGTGACTGCCATCATAGGGCTCTTTTTCGGCGCTGCGAACTACCTCGGTGGGCTCCCGGCTTATTGGCTGTCGGACAAGATCGGTCGGTCTATCTTGTTGGCTGCGGGACTCCCGAACATGGCCTGGTCTATACTCGTATTTGCTTTGCTCTTCCAGATTCCGGAGGGTTCAGCGGTGCGAGTTCCGCTGGTGAGCATCTTTGCTATCATCTTCACCTTATTCTACGCGCCGACAGCCGGTACCTCGCCATTCTCGATCTCAGCCGAAGTTTTCCCGCTAGTATCGAGAGAAGTTGGCATGGCTGTCTCCGTGGCTATCAATCTCATGGGTGCGGGTATTCTGGTGCTGGTTTTCCCTATGCTGATGCACCGCATCGGAACGACTGGATCGCTCTCCATCTTCGCAGGATTGAACATTGTCGCATTCTTTCTGGTGTATCTCTTCGTCCCTGAGACGCGTCGTCGCACGCTAGAGGAGCTGCAGTTCACTTTTGATCTGCGGACACGGTGGCATGTCGAGTACCGGGCCATTTACATCCGAAAGCACTTCACCAAGAACTGGTGGAAGTATGTGACGAGGCAAAAGGTACGGCCGCCGATACCCTTCTATCGATGGGCGAGGATCACGCACGCCGAGGAGGACAACGAAAGTTGATGGGGTTGATGGTGTTGACAGAAAAGAATCGATCCAGGCGAGGTTTCGGTGAAGTTTGACGCTAGGGCAAGGCCCCCACGAAACCCAGCGGAACTCTTTCCGGCCTTCCGCACCAGCAGTCCGCACTTGAATCATTTCACTTAATAAAATCATTTTCTCAATAAATGCAAGATAGAATCTGTGACCGCGTGACATGACGTTACATGACATCTTAGTATAGCAGGCACTACTACCACAGGACACCTACCTTAGAGCAGAGAGCTAAGAGCTAGCTTACACTCTCCCTCTTACACAGAACAATACACTCAATTTCGTTGATCGATTGCCACACTGCCTCCGGACCGCACAGCGGTTACAGAATTCCCAGCCGACGGGCTGTTCATGAGACGACAGTATTGCAGACGGAAGGAAGGCAATTCCTTTCCTTATCTAAGGAATTAACTCCGGAAAATCCTAGGATTTAACCTATGCAGCTCTTTAACGGGTGCTAACAATTTATACATAAGCTTAAAACGTTAAAATAAGCTTATTCCTGCGTTATCTATTAACTTAATTACTTACGTATAGTTTCTTAGTATTAAGCTTTTACGTAGTATAGAGCAGTAAAAGTTCCTATTCTATTACGTAAGCAAACTCTATATAACAAAGCTTAACTATTACTATATATTATGCCGTTCTATTCTTTCTTAAATAGTCTATGCTTACCCTTGCTATCGCCCTTACTATTAGCCTTACTGCTACTACTATTAACTCTCCTATAGAGAAACTTATTAAAAGTGCTATCCTCTATAAACTTAGTGCCCTAAGGTAGCTACCTATACTCTCTAATAGTAATAATATTAGCCCTACCTTAACTAGCAAGATATAGAGAGGCTTATAGTAGGTCTTCTATAATATATAAATAGCGTAGAGCGAGTATAACACTAGCGTTAGAAAATATCCTCTTAGGTTTAGAGCTTATAGTAGGAATTAATAGTAAATTAATTACTATTTAGTATAGTTTTAGATACTTTACTTTTACGTTAGCGCGTTGCTAATATTAAGTAGGAATTAATTTAGGGTTAATAAGTAGCAGCTCTTAGAGATAAGCTTTAAACTTATTTTTAGATAGTTATAGCTCTAGCAGGTTATACGCCTTATTAAGTTACTCTTTAAGAGAGGTAAGCCTTTATTTTTTACGCCCTTTAAGGGAGGCTAGGCTCTATTATTTAAATATTTTACTAGAAATCTCTATAAGCGCGATATAGTATTCTTATAAGCTCTACGAGGATTATAGCTCTAGGGCGTTATTAGTATACTCCTGCTTAAATAGCTCTATCGCGCTCTTAATTTCCTTCTGCGCCTAAGCGTATCCCTAGTTCTTATATAGAAATAGATATTTAAGCTACGAATCTAGTAGAATAAGCGCTGCGTATATAGGCTTCTTATCTATAAAGGCATAATATTACTTTACTTTCTACTAGGCTTACTTGATTACTACCTAGAACGCGCGACGCCTAGAGCTCTTATTAAGGTCCTAGTAATATTTAATCTTAAGAGTTTCTAACCTCTCTATTAAGAGCTTTAAAATAATAACTACTTCTAAGACCTTATTATTTAATAGCTCTAAGGAGCAGCCTTTAAGGTGTTTTATAGCTTCCTTAAAAGGTTTAAGTAGGTTAGTAAGCTCTCTAAGGATAGCCTAATTATTAGGCTTCTATATAATTCTAGAGTATTATTCGCGTTAATAAGTCTGCTAGTAACCCTTTAAGAGGTTTCTTTATACGCTCTTTAACTAGGCGCTTATACTATAGAGTTTTAAGGTCTAGAAAGTATATAATAGAGTTACGTAGGCGTAGGGCCCTTATAATTATATTATAGGTAGAGTTCTATCTACGCGCTTATTAGTAAAATGCTACTAGAAAAAATTATAAACTTAATACTATGCTAGAATATTTACTCTATAAAGTTGTATTACGCTGTAACTTAGCTAAAAGCTATAATAAGGTTATATCTCTAGGCCTTTTTCTTAGATAGTAAAAAAACTAAGTGTAGAGAAAATAATAAACTGCGTAGAGTTAAGAAAGTTAGTAATAGATACTAAGAAACACTAAGTGTAGAGAAAATAATAAACTGCGTAGAGTTAAGAAAGTTAGTAATAGATACTAAGAAACACTAATTTTATATAGTCTTAGTAGTCCTAGAGATTTGCTAACCTATTATAACTATAAACTTAAGAAATAACGCGCAACGCTATAACGCGTTATTGCATATAATATTATTATAAAATCGCGATAAAAATTAACGTATATTAGTAATCGCGAGGGTTAAAAAAAGAAAAAAGCGACGTAGAGTAGTTATAAACTAGTAGTTAAAAGTTATATAAATAAATAGTTAAGCGTAGTAAACTCTACTACTTACTAAGTTAAGTTATTATACTATAGTGCTAGCACTATAGGCTTAGCTTAGAATAATAGGTTTTATAAGTGCTAAATATTAATTTACGCGCTATTAAACCTCTAAGTTCTACTAGAAGAGCTATAGATCTATTTAATAATATTAGTAATATAGCTAATAGGGCCCTTCTTTCTCTACTTCTTAACTTACTCTTTAAGGGCTATATAAGCTAATTATTTAGCAAATATCTTATAGTCTTTACTAAATAGAGCTTATTAAGTAATAAGGTTAAGAATGTAGCCTACGCAGCGTAGCTGTCGCTACTTAAAGTTACTAAGCTTAAGCTCGCGATAAATATCCTATATAGCTACGTTATTTAATAAGGCATTATTAAGTATAAAGTAGCTAACGCGGCCTTAGAGACTATAATTATTAATTACTATAAGTATATTAGCGGCGATATTAACACTAGAATAGATATTTAGTATCTCTATTAAAGCTAGAAGTGCTGTTTTATAGACGCTATAGGCGTCTACCTAGTAAGCTATTACGCTATTTATGGCTTTATAACGTTATAAGGTCTATATATTAAATAATAAGTAGATTTTACTATACGCTTCTCTAAGCTTACGCCTAAGCTCTTATTTATAGAGAGTATACTCTTATAACACCTATTACTAGAAGGTTTCTCTTATAGGGATAAGCTTTATATAAGAGAAGCTTTATAGGCAGGTAAATATACGCCTAAAAGTAAAACTATTAATAGTACAGAACATAATATTCTTATATATAAGCTAGTAGAGAATGTTCTACGTAAGGGTATCTAGGCTTAGCATGCCTGTAATAGTATTTACTATCTTTTATTTATCTATATTATCTATATTAACTATATTATCTACTAATTTATTAGATAGCGTAGGGTTAACGTTTTTAACGTACGTTTTATAGTGCGTTAATTAAAAGTAGGTAGAAATACTAGCGTATCTATAGGTAATTAAAATCTTATAGTCTCTATATAGCCTCTATATAGCCTCTATAAGTAGTATAAGTAGTATAAGTAATACTTCTCTCTAATAGAGCTGCTAGCTTCTTAAGTAGTATGTTATATAGAGACTCTGTACTTCTACTACTATGCTTACATCCTCTTATTATAGATAAGATAGTAATAACTAGTAACGCTAGAATAAGACTAATTAACCTAGTTATATATAAAGTAAGGTTAAAAAATACTCTTAATTAAAGCTTATACCTCTATACTCTTATAATTTATCTCTTAGAGAGAGGTAGGTATAGAGATCTTTGCTATATTAAGCTTAGTAAGTGTTTCTATATTACTATTATTAAAGATAACTACCTAAGTGCTCTTAGGTAGCTTAAGAGAGTTAAAAGAAGAGTTAAAAGAGCTTATATTAATATAATTTACTAGTAAATTATATTAAGAAGAGCCTATAAGGGCTGCTAGTAAGAGAGTTAACGTCTTACGCGTATTAAACTCTCTAGCACTAGTATAACGCCCCTTATATACGTAATAAGTAATATACTAATTAATAATAATAAATAAGCCTCTATAAAATAAAATAACTCTATAAAACAGTTCTAGAGCTAGTTTAGATAGGAACGGAAAGGAATTTTCCTAGGATAGTGGACGGAACTCCTTCCTTCTGCAACACTATGAGACGATGCATAATTATGAGCCGTGACCATATCGGGGTTAGCGCTGCACTAAGCCTCTTCCGGCTCTCTTAAGCGAACCTTCCTTTGACCAGAGGGTGACATTTGGAGCACGATGCACCATTCTTCACCACCCCTCCCGTATCTCCGTCAACCATCCCACAACTATACAGATAGCATTTCTGCATATCGTAAAGCGTTAGAGCATTAGGCGTTACTGCCGGCTCAATGTGGGCTCCGACCCTTTTGTGAGTTCACGAGGTTTCACCGCAGCGGTCACCAGAGCGGGCATTTCAACGTTCGATGTTCGATTAGCGAAATATGTCTGGAACGTGACTGTGCTACGCCGGTTCTCTTGGGACCCTGGACACTGATACTTACATCCGGGCCACTATTAGCCGGCCGGCTTGGCTCTCTTCTATACCTTAATCATGCACGAAAACCCCCAATTTACCGACTCGTACGGGCACCGAACAGCCTACCGGGAGTATTCAATCAACACGTCTTACATGCCCTCGCCATCAACTCGTGCTGCTGCAAGAGGCTTCCAATGCAGATACGATACTATTCTCGGGGCACCTTTCATGTGGTCGTATTCTTTGCATGCGTATGGCCCAAAAGCATGGTACCGAGCCTCGTATACTTCAACGAAATAATTAAAGATACATTTCCAGACGAGTTCCGGGTGATGTAAAATATGATCAATGGACGCGATCGGCTTTGCACGAACATCCTCCTACATGACGACCAGAATCAGTTTTAAACATAAACAGGGAGTCAGCTCGCTGCATGGCATAATCAGTCCATCTTCTCGCCGGTTTCAACATTCAACTTCCAGATCCACAAACAAACTCCAAAGAATGCATCTCATAGCCTTTGCCTCATCTCTTCTAATTGCAAGTGTGCTTGCCTCTCCCGCCCCTAATGCCAACGCGGAGTTGGGCAAGCGAGGCTACGGGTGTCCTGGTGACAGTGGACAATGCAACCTCCAAGTAGACTTCCCATACTCCTGCCACCAACCATTCGCTAATCTATGCTACAGTGCCTCAACAACGCTAGAAGAGTATGCTCGAACGGTGTAACCATAGTGCCCTGGAAAGGAGCTTGCGGAGGGTTCCTGAACATGTATGCCTTTACTCCGATGTCTTTCCACTGAAAAGGTTCTGATTTTAATTAGGGTCTGCGAATGCTACTACAATCAAAGCTGCCAGGACACCTCTACTGAAACCTCGGTGTCTTCCGACAGTGTGCTCTGGCCCACTGGAGGCTCGACATTTACCCGCAGAGATTCGAGCATTCCTTCCGCCACGGCGAGCGTTACCTCTTCTGGCACTTCTCCACGCGCAAGTTCTACCAACGTTACCTCACGCGGAAGCGCTTTCCCTACGGCTTAGATTTCCACAGCCACAAGAGATTGGGAGAGCGAGATGCATAGTGTAAATACCTAGGCAGAAAGGTCTGAGCTCTTGATTGCTAACGATGAAAAGCTTCATGCCGATTTCTTGATTACATATTCAGGCTAGTAGTCAATCATACCTTTCAATACACAGAACACAAAAGTATGCCACTCGAGTAATGATTTTGGGGGTCACCCACTTGATATAGAATATTATTCACGCGACCGAAAGATCCGAGTGGTTTGCCACGCAACAGAGAGAACTACACCTCGTCATTCTCCAGCTTTGCAAGACTCCCCAGTGGTCGGCACAGTGGGAGGTGCCTCCCACCGAACAATTCCGGAGGCATCCCGGAGGTGCCCGCCTCCGGGATGCCCATGCGGAGTTCCCGCTTTGCCGACCACTGAGACTCCCCGTAGCCAACTGCTGGATTATCGTCGAATTGATTGAATAGCTTGAACCACCTTCTCTCGGTAGTGAAGGTGACCCCTTTTGAATCCGCGATCCAACCTGCGGATACGACTTAGTCGGTGAAGGTATTCGCAAGTTTGAAATGATTATTCAAAGAGATAAGCCCTCTTCGCATATCCTAGCGCACAAAAAAGCATACACTTCAAAATCGGATTTCAAGTTATAAATTCCTTTGAAAGGGATAAACACAATGCAGGAAGCCGCAATCAAGAGGCTTCACCAGTCCATCAAGGGGTAAGCCCTCTACACACCCATTTATTCAAACCCACTGATCTGACGCCAGACTTCCCCTCGGCCCGAAGTTCTCCGACTTCGCAATCACCTACAGGAACGAACGGTAAAGGGAACACAAGATTATCATAAACGCATTGTCTGAGTACTTCGAGAAGGCCGTCGAGTTCGGAAATGTGAGATCTCAGTTCATCGCGTATTAGCCACGATCTCGGCGTTCTAACTCAGTGCAGGAAGCACAGGACAACACCATCACCCTCCATGGCGATTGCCCCGCTCTGGTCAAGCTGATGAACTTCTATCTCTATGACTTAGACTACATGGTCGACCGGAACCTTCAGATTGAAGAAGTCCCTCCGGCGCCACCCATGGTACAAGATCCAAATAGGACAAGCTTGTCTGGACCCCAAAGAGCCATCTTCAGTTGGATCTCGTCCTGTCTAGTCGCACAGACGAAACACCTCGAAAGGCGAAGAAATGTTCTCAACGTTTCAAGACATTGTCTCCATGTCCATCCGACGCAGCAGCTCAGTGTAAATGCCGCATCTCATCTACTCATGCACATCGAAGTCTTTGCGCTCGCAGACAAGTACGCGATATCGACACTGCAAATACTTTGTGCGGACAAGTTTAAGAAGTGTGTACACTTCCACAGTGACTCGGATGAATTTGTGGCCGCAATAAGCTACATTTTCGGAGAGCTCACGAAGTATTATCGAAAAATGAGGGAAGAAGTTGCGACTTTGATATGCAGCAAGATGAGCCTAATGATAAAAGAGATTCACGCACTGGGAGTTTATGGAAAGCATTCAGAATTGGTGTTATTGGAGAAAGGCAAAGAGATGAAATGGTGGACATAAATCGAGTCAGCTCTCATTCGACGGCACTTTCGGCAGCATCAGACACAGGATGTCCTGTTAATGGCTCACTGCGGCAAAGATCAAGAGTAACGTCCGTCCACCCATAACGGAACAACCGCCATAATGAAACAATTATAGACTCTTCTATTTTAAAGCTATAGAACTTCTCTACGTGTCTTAAATCTTCCTATATCTACCTTAGGTTATATACTTAGACTATTTCTAAAGCGCTATAATCTTATATAAAAATTATACTTACGTAGACAACTTACTATATACGCTATAAAGAGTAGTATTTAAATTAAAATAAGCTCTATATACCAGGAGGATGCTACTACGCTTGTATTTCTATTATAATCCCTTAGATAGTTTTATTAAAGCTAAAGTACTTAATAGTACTACTAAGAAGTAATACTTAGCTATTTAGAATTACTACCATAGTTAGTACCTTCAATTAAAGCGATTACTAGTTCTAGCTAGAATAGTATTGTAACATAGTTATTATGTAAATCTAACGGAGCAGGGTTGTAGCTGTCAGACTTGTGGCTGTGCAAAGTCTAGCAAGCGGGCCGACCAAAGCTCTGCAGCCTTGCAATCAACACTCTCTGTCGCTCCTCCAACTAGCTCACCTCTTGTAGATTTCGCCACCCTACAAGGCCATAGCCGGTGCGGGTAGGCCCTCCTCCCTGCTAGCGGTGGCGAATTTGGGAGACCTTCAGACTAAGCCAAGTACCTGCACTTGTACCTGTATCTCAATCGTGCCACCGGAGGCAAATCCTTGCCTTCTTATTCCCGCTCCTAAACAATAGACAGGACGCCGCTTCTGCCAGATGCCGTTATCTGGTTAGCTAATGGCTTGACTAGTAATTAGATAATAAATTATCAATTTACTCTAAACTGAGCTTTCAGAGTAGCTTGCGCTGTTTTAACGTCTTTCGTGCGCTCTAGAACGATAAGTTGCAGTTATTGTCCAGATGAAGCGTTTACAACACCCTCCTTCGCACTGCACAGAGGATTTGTATCGCTTCCTGGAGGCCCCAAACAGCATAGCTGTTGCAGAGAGGAGTAGTGGTAGAGGCACCTTTTAGTAGTAGGATGGGCTGCGCCAAGGTTCTCTTGATAACCAATCCAAGCCCTGAAATAGAGCGACAAGGCCTCTCCGTACTGCTCCCACTGGTGCAGTGTGTACGCAAGATGGTAGACGCTCGTCAGCGTGCATGGGTGCTCTTTTCCCAGCACCTTCTCGCGCAGTGCTAGCGTCTCTCGATGCATCTTCTCCGCCTCTACGTACTTCCCCTGATTTCTAAGTGCCTGTGCCACATTGTTCATGCTCGCCAGCGTGTGTGGGTGCTCTTTTCCCAGCACCTTATCGCACAGTGCTAGCGTCTCTCGATGCATCTTCTCCGCCTCCACGGACTTCCCCTGATTGCTCAGTGCCGCTGCCACATGGCCCATGCTCGTCAGCGTGTCTGGGTGCTCCTTCCCCAGCAATCTCTCTCTTCGTTCAAGGACCTTTCGATAAGCCGCGTCCGCAGAGTTATACCGTCCCAGGCTCTGCTCACAGCACCCTAGACGGTCTAGCAGCGACACCCGGCCTTCCGCCTCGTGCACCTCAGACAACTCTACAACATGCATAGCGTGAGGCAGGTACGCTGTCCATACTTCTTTTCTTTCATGGCCGCCGTAAGGAACCACCTCTACCAGCCGCGTCAGTGTCTTGTTCACCCAAGCATCCCACTGCTGGCGCTCTCTCAGCCAGCTGTGCATTACCAGGCGGACCAGTCGATGCATATCAAACATTCTTTCTCGGTGCTGCGCGCCACTTCCTTCTAGCTGCTGTCAACGTTCGGTAACAAAGGCGTATGCGCCCAACGTGCCAATTGCCTCCATCGTCACCACTCTGCCACTGCCAGGCAACAGCAGCGACCTGGGAATGTTCTCGCCAGTTATGCATGCTATAAAAGACAGGTAGTCTGCAGCCAGCGGGTCCTCCTTTTAGATCTACCTAAACGAGATGTACTATGTTATTACGATAGGGTTCTTTATATCTTAGTATCTGCTGTAATTCTTAAACTCTTTACTTAAGAGTTTAATTGCGTCTTCCTTACTATTGCTGTAGACTTATATATAGTTAGTAAGCATACTGTTATTCTTATTAATAAAGGCGGCTGCCTAGACAATAGTAAGCGCGAGAAAGGCGAGCATATTAAGACACGTATAAACTACCTAGTTATTCTTAAGTAAATGCTAATTGTCTAGTAGTAAGCACGTGCTTATTACCTTCTCTACTTCTTTCTTACCTAGCTTACCTAGCTCTATAATATTACTCTTAGCTAGGTTAACTGCAGCCTTTTAAGTCTAGATAGTAGAGATAATAGAGCCTTTATAACTATATAGAAGGTAGTCTATTAACTAATTTATACTACTTTCCTTAATAAGCGGGCTAAATAGAATGCTAACGTTATTAGCACTATTAATAACTATTAGCTACAGTCTAAAGCCTTTATTACTTAGGTACGCCTTAATAAGCCTCTTAATATCTATATTATTATCTATAATTCTAGGTATACGCAGAAGCGTCTCTATATTATAGTAGGCCTATTTTAAGCTCTCTTAACTAACTACTTCCTTATATAATAGGCTAACTTAAGAGTAAGAGCCGTCTTTCTATAGCCCCTAAGATGATATATCGCGAGCTATTAGCCGCCTGCTAAAGAAGTATACGCATTAAGTTAAGCAAGCTGCGTCTTTTAGCTAATAAAGGATAGGGGTTTTATAAATAGAATAGCCTAAGGCGCTGGGTTGTATTAGCACTCTGCATATAACAGTAGATATAAGTAAGAGTGCTATTAATATATTACTAAGCTCTATATATAACGCCGCTTACTATAAAGTAAACCTATTATAAGCCTTTAGTTACCCCTTTTATATCTATAACTACGGCTAGCTAAATCTTGCAGAGTAGCTCTCTAGTAAATGCCGCCGCGTTTCCCGCCGCGTAAGATCTCTATACATCGTTCTTATGCGAGTTAGTATAGTTAGAGATGCCGCGGATAACTAGATATTATTAGTTAGCGTTTACGCCCGCGGCTTTTATGTTAACGCATAGCGCCTCGTCGCATCTTACGCCAATCTTGTCTCTTAGCTTAGTATTCTAGATAACTGCATTGCTAGTCGCGATCCTCCCTTAATAGAAGACGAGATTGTGCGCGTTATCTGCGCTTCGCTAGGGCTACTAAATAAGTTATTTATTATTATATACTATACAGTCTAATCTGTAGTCTCTAATATAATAATATATAGCCTTAAAAAGCTAGTTGTGCTTAAGGCTAGGACGAGTAAACTTCTAAGTAAACCTTTTCTACTTTTATAGCCGCCTAAGCTAATTAGTAAATATCTTTTTTCCTAACTCTTAATTAGATATAAGAATGCTAAGCGCCTATAATAGTCTCTAGTCTAGGTTCTATATTATGCCTACTAGTTTAAACTAGCCGCTAGCCTTTAACCTGTCCTAGCTATAGTAGACGCACGCCAGCTTTCTATCGCTAGGCTATCTAACTACGACGTTGCTAAGATAGATGTTATTATGCAGATTCTTAGATAGCGTTAAACGCAGAATCCGCCCTCTAATACCTATAAGGACAGCTATTCTAATATTAGGGAAGGTCTTAAATATAGATCCTATTAGCTACCTAGCATTAACATTTCCTATCTCGCCTAGTAGACAGGCCGCGACAACAACAGCATGGCCGTTAATGGTGCTACAGATGTACGTGTTCTCGTCATAGTGCGAGTCGTACGGTCGGGTGGGGTGCTCCTCGTTGAGCATCAGCCGCGCGGGCAGCAGCTCCACGTCCGCGAGTGGGCAGACCCATGTGACGTGGTAGTCGTCGCAAGCACGCTGCCTATGGCTTAAGGTTATCCTTAAAAACAATCAAAAGGCTACGGCGTTGTAGTCGCAAGCTATCATGTCGTGGAGGGCGCTTTTTCTATAATAATACATGCGTATACCGTGTCGTCTCAGCCTGATCGTTGCCAACATCAGCCTCGCGAGCTGCTTTCTGGGCCTGTATACGGCGGCGCGTGATTGGTGCGCTAGGCTCCTGGGCTCCAACCTGTCATACCCTCATGGAGAAGCTGGCACTAAGTGAGAAGCAGAGCTGGCATCCTGTACATTGTTTGGTTGCGGGGATAAGAAGGCAAGAATTTGCCTCCGGTGGCGCGATTGAGGTGCAGGCACAAGTATAGGTATATGGCTTGGTCTAGAGGTCCAATTCACCACGGTTAGCAAAGAGGATGGCCGACCCACACCGGCCATGACCTTATGAGATGGCGAATACAAGAGGGGAGTTGGTTGACGGGGAGGCGTAGATCGGCGTATTCACCAAGACATCGCACAGCTACAGGCATTCCAGCCATAAGTCTGTAGGGCGGCCTGACGTTATAATTATGTAGTTATCTTATACTAGCTAAAATTAGTATCTATTCTAATTAGAGGTACTAACTAGGGTAAATTAAGTATCCTTTATATTCTTATAGCTAATTATAATTTCTTAGTATTATTATTATTACACGTATAGATCTATATATAGTTAGTTTATAAGTTATAATAGTTATAGTAGTATAGTAGTAGCTATATACTAGATAAGACTTACTTTTATTATATTAATAAACGATCTATAAATTAGGTAATTTTTGTATTAGTATAGTTACTAGGTTTTCGGAGCTATCTTAGCATCTTACGTAAGAGTGATGTTATAAAAGTTAACGTGCATGCTAACTTGCAGATGCTGTAGGATTTAAAGCACTAATAGTTTGCTCTGTTACGGCGGTTGTTCCGTTACGGGTGGATGCACGTTAACTATTTCTGGAATCGAAGAGGGCTTGCATGATGATTGGTCTATACGCATGTCTACCCCTGGGAACAGTGCCGCCCGATAGTCCAGCATGGAGCTTTCAGTTTCCCGTCAATTATATACCCATCCCCCTTAATGTCACGGACCACGTAATATCTGAAGTCGCGCTACGTAAACAGCTAGACACATGAAACGCTAATAGTTCACCGCAGTTGTAGCGACTCCCGTATACGCTTTTCCGCCATGATGCGCTACCCGACTCCGATCTGGAACACTGCTCCCAAATCTCTCCTCCATATTCGTCTGCCTGGCAGCGCTCAGCTCACCCTTTGTCCTTTTATGTGCGAGAAATTTCCGGATAACAAACCACAACAAGGCGACAAGAGCGACACCAGCAAGCGACCCGCCAACTCCAACACCAATCTTCGCAGGTTTGCTAAGTGCGGGTTTGGGCTCCTCGACCAGCGGATATTGCATTGAGTAGGCGATGTTCAGAATCGCGAGCGTAGGCTTTTGTGACATCGTCAACTTGGGTATCGTTGTGGTTGGTGTGCCGACGCCGTCTGAGCCTGTGATTGTGGCCGTGGTCAAACGACCGCCGTCAACCAGAGTGTCGGGGATGGGTGGAGCGTCGAGGTTTTTGGCGAGTGATGAGTAACACGGTATTTGCCCCCCCAAGGAAGTGCTCCAGAGCCAATATGATCTACACTGCGTCAGCACTCTCGCTCTCGCATTCATTAATGCGCCGACTAAATTACTTACGAAGGACAACAGGCTGTTCCGCCAACAGTATGATAATCTTGTGGACATCCCGTCAGAGCCCCTTGACTTGGCAACATACTCCTAGGGAACTGTGCGCCACCTGCGACTCCACTTCCTCCGCTTCCTCCACCTCCGCTTCCTCCACCTCCGCTTCCTCCACCTCCGCTTCCTCCCGATTGCCCCGTCCTTGTGGGATCAGCAGCTCCCCCGTCCGTTGTCGGTGTTGGACAGCAATCCGTTCTCGAAGATATGCATCCTACAACCGGCATCCATATCGCCGTCGGTCCGTCGAGGATCGTATACGCGGGCTCGGTGCAGTAACCTTGGAGAAGTTTTGCTGTAGAGCCGATGTATTGGGGGACAGGAGCATGCGTTGGGGATGGCGGAAGGTCGGAGGCGGGCACGACGGAAACGGTTTCGTAGACGGGTTCGGGAATTATGGACGGCGTTTGTTTGATTTCCTCCGGAAGGGTGGCTTTGGATGTTGTTGTAGTACCCTCCGCAGTGCCGTCTGTAAGTGAGGTTAGCTTTGCATCGCGCAGTGCTGTTGAGAGCTACTCACTGATCATGGGATATGGCACTGCTGGCCATCGCGGTTTCACGGTAATATGATCTCTTTTGGCAGCTGCGGGCATGATTATGAATGCGCTCCTGTATGCGCTTGAGACTGGAAAAATGATAGGCAGGGGAAAAGATGTTTGCACTCAAAACGTTCAAATGCAGATCTGCGAAGATGTGGAGTGAATGATCGACGGCCGCCCACACAGCGCAAGGCACCTGCACAGCTATAAACAACCCCTACCACCTCGCCTAAGCCACCCAAAACCAGGGCAGTGGTCCTGCACTGCCGCATCCAGACGCTGAAGGCTGAAACTACACGTCTATTCAATGGACGAAGCGAGACCGTAGCCCTGGAATGTGCAGGCGTGTGCCTGTCCTATGGCGGAAGAAACAAGGTCCGACATGACGCCCAGAGATCGTGAGGTGGCGATGTTCGTGTCACGACAACTTTCCTGGTTCGCTCCTCGCTTGTGGTGGGTGCGGATTGGGTGGCCGCGAATAGCTTCTTTCAGCTGGGCTGCCGCCAAGAGGAGAATCGCCGAACGAGGCACTGGGGGCTGGGGCTGAACCAAACTTGGAACTTCTATCCCCTGCATGTGCGCGGGCATATAGTCTTATATTGCATGTTGTTCAGTTCTGTGGCAGGAAGATTTCCCCGGACATTCGATGATTAATGCAACCTGGACGCTCAGCAACCCATAATTTCCAAACAGTTCCTGTGCGACTGGTCATGGACCAGCTCAGCTTCGCACGAAGTCGTGCAGCGTCTGCTTCGAGAAAGTTGGCTTCTTCTCCCGCCGTTGAAGAATTCCCGTCCGTTTGGTTTTTCGCTGTGCTGAACTATGCAGGTGCGGCCCCACCAATACCAGTTGACGCCAATGCAGTCGAAGGAAACCACGCGCAAACGTCCTGAAGCCTAGAGTATTCAAGGATCGAGTTTCGAAGGCATTTAAAGAGAACGGAGATCATCGAAAGTTGCTATGCGAGAGCAGATATTTCAAGGGCTAGCAGTCTGAGTAGCTGAGCCCGCAAGACACCTGGACGAATGGGTGCAAGACTTTCACTGACGTGCGGCCTTTAACTATTGACCCCTCACTAATATTGCATTCAGACACTGTACTCTAAGCCTTGTTGGCTTTTCGGGGATATAACAGTGAAATCTAAGTTCAAACCAATCGGAGCCGTCTCGTTACTTCTAGCGCTCACAAGGAATAGCCTTCTTGCCAGAGCACTTAACCCCCATGCTCGCTCACGGGCATCCATCTCAGGCGACCTCTCATTGTTGCCAAAACCTTCCTTACCATCCACTATGGCCCAATCGCGAATGCAAGCATCCTTGTTTGCACGTTCCGATGTGCTGAATTGGGACTCCTCGTGACACTTCTCCCCGCTCCAGTAGTGCATCTGTGCAGCCAGCTTCTTGACGGCTTCTGTAGGAGTACCCACCCGTTCAGTCATGACCCTTCTTATGCTCTTATACAGGTGAAGTGTCGCCTTGAGGCTGCATTCTTTTATCGAAGCACATTCTACGAAGAACGTGTCTGTTTCCGGTCACATCTTGGCAGCACATGCGGTGGTGGTCCTAGTTAGCTATGATAACTAAGAAGTTGCGAAGAATGCCTTCGGGACAGTAAGGCATGATGACATCAATGTGGTAGATTTGCCTTTCCTTTTCCATGGCGATAGCTCGGATGAGGAGGTTATAAATTATCTTAGAAACTGGCGCCTTTCAGAAAGCGCGTCGCAAATAGACGTTAACCGTACAAATACGAACGTACGAGACTCCTGTGAAGGGACGCTCAATCGTGGCAGCAGACGGCTCGAGGATCTTGATGGATATGCAGTCTAATCGTGTTCGCGTTAGCTGTGAACGTGGCTCTATGGAAGCAGCATTAAGACACGACTCCGCAACTCTAGAGATAAGCCTCACAAGGACAAGCTTCGACTACGTGGTGCCTACATGGCAAGGATGTAAATGCCCACCGGTAACAGAATGTGCCACTTACGCGAGCTCATACGCCGCGTCCTCACCCTCTTGTGGAGGTTCCTCTTCCTCTTCCTCCTCCATATATTCCTCGTCCTCACTATATTTGGAAGTATAGCCCATGAACTTGACGTACACTGGACCTGTCTCAGGAATTTTGCCTCCAGATCCCTAAGTGCACTCATGTGGTCGTCCCCGGATCTGTCAGCCGCAATATTCCCCTTCTCCCCACCCAAATATAGCTGCGCTCAGCAGTTCCCAGAACGATTTCGGTCGCTTCTAATGTAGATTTCTGTCTGCTGTAAACCTCTCGAGAGATTTACCTACTCAGTCGTCAGCATGATCAGCATGAAGTGAACAATGGCCTCCCGAATTTCCGGAAAGAGGGCCACTAACTTATGATGTCTTGTGCAAACGTGGCTAAATGAGCCATAGAGTGCGCCTCCTTTGCCACTGGAACTCTTTCACTCTTGTACTTCGCAGTCAGATATCACAGATTTTCACTTTGCGTGACTCACACAGCCGTGAGGGGTATCTCGCTTATCTTCGCCCACTCGAGAGAACAACCTACAACAGAAACAACTCTCACTCGGAGAATTGAAGCCGGCACTAAGATGCCACTAAGCAGTCCATCCGCCTCCTTCAAATACCTCCCCGATGAACTCACTCTTTCCGTCACCTGCTCAATCGAACGCCCCAGACCCAAACCGTCCTACTCAAACACGTACACTTCGGCCGGTTATCCCTACAATTCCTCGCCTCGCTACGCTCTTCGATTCAAACGTGGATCCTACGCCGAGTTCCACGAAGAGTACCTCGCGACGGGCAGAATCGTGCCAAGCGTGATCATGTTATCACGGCCCTCGCCGTATACACACCTCGCGTTGTTCTGTAAAGTGACAAAGCAATGCCGACGCATCGGACAAGAGGTGCTCTACGAAAACATCGATCTGTCGTATGACCCGTGCCGAGCGCTGTTCTTGCTTGTGCGCACGTTGTTGGAGAGGGATGATCTGCGAACCAAAGTCAAAACTCTATGCCTGTCTCTCCCCAGACTGGTGAAAGACAAGTACAACTGGACTATTGCATCTATAAATGGAAGAAAAGTCAGTCCTGACGATATTTTACTCGTCTGCGATGGCTTCGACCCCACCTTCTACGGCGATTTTGCGCATATCGTTCCACAGCTCATGGCATACATCCGCGGACTGCCGCTCCAGAACAAGGCAAAAGAGAAGTGGATACGCAACGTACGCCGCAATATGCCCATCGCCTGGGTCCGTGCCTTGCTGTCGCTATGTCCGGAGCTGAAGGGCCTCATTTTGAAGCGACCACAACCTATGCGAGGGGGAAACAGGGACGTCAAGCCCTCCACAATCAAAATCCTCGTTCGTGAGCTGAGGAATGCCGCGGATTTCGGTATGCTGCAAAGGCTCGAGTCCGTATCGATTGGTCGCTTCAGCGCCGCCACCATGTGTGCAGGACTTATGAGTAACCCAAGAAGTCTACAGTTACCGGCGCTCAAAAGGATTCATTTACGAGCGATGCACGAATCCACTTCCGAAGCGGTTCCCCATCGCGTGGATGCGGCTCTTATTTCCCAGCTAGACGGAATTTGGAACGCCGACACCATTACCGTTGCTGGATTCTTCCCACCAACCGCATTCTGGAGGCGCTTCAGCACGGTCAAGAAGCTAGTCATCAATTCGGGAAATTATCCTACCGCGGATCATCAGGCGATTTGGCTCTCGCTGCATCCTCTACGACACTCTCTACAATTCTTTTGGATCTGCGTTTCGGGTGAATGCGTAACAGTTTTTAGAGATAATCATGAAAGGTTCTTGGATGTCCTGAAGGTGTGGCCAAGGGGTGAATACTTCAATGAATTTAAGGAGCTGAAGAGATTTGTTATAAAGGAAGGCCTCTATCCAACCTACATGCGAGGTGACCGCGCACCGCTGATTTGGCAAAGGGAATCGGGCACTGATGAATGGGTGGAACCGACAAATATATAAAGAGAGGTTTTTCAGCCTAGGGAGGATGGTTTGAAGGCTGCCCCAATTGACAATTCCTCATGTTATCGGTAGCAAATTCTCTGGAAAGTGCCCTCAATCTCTCCACTTGAACCTCAACTTAACAAAGCAACGTACCTCACATTCAACATCCATCAAAACACCATGCATTTTCCAGACCGCATCGAAATGATCCTTTCCAACCGCGCCTCCGCAACAGGCTTCTCGTCATTCTTCCCTTTGAACACCTTCGCTTCGCACTTCTCGCCCATCCGTGTAGTCCGTGCATGCACCTCCTGCACCTCTCTATACAGAGAGCTATACGATCTAGCCAGCAAATTGGCTCATGTATATACATATTCTCAGATTGGACAGACTCACATGCCACAGCTTTTCTCCTCCTCTCTAAGCCGGTCATTGGTTTTGCTTCCTTCTTCCCAGGTACCCTTCCTCCCCTGCATCCCGCATCGTTGATGATTCTACACGCATTGCTCTTCAGCTTTCACTCTCTTCTCGCATGTTGCGCGCGTACTCTAACGGTGGCGCGCTGTGTTCCAGTTTGTTTTTAAAATATTGGATATGGTCGAAAAAGCTTCGATGAAACGGCGCGGATGCTTGGCCAGGCGTGTCTTCTGAATAGCTCCGCGTTAGGTACTCTACATTTGTTGGGGTATTCTTTGTAATCAGGACATGAATGTGGTAGGTTGGAGTGATGAGGTCGCGAGTGTTGTAGGGGTCGTTCATTATGGCCGATATGATGCGAGTATTGTAGAGAGCAGAAGTTTCTGAATTGCTTTATTTGAGTGCAGGAGCAGGTAAAATATTTCCGTTTCTATACAAGGGGTGGTCCTGTGGTAAGGCTTGAGCTTCAGAAGCCGCCTTTCATTGTGCAGCTATCACTCACTATTGCGTAGGCTTCACGTTTAGGCTTCATTATAATGTGTAAGAAATCTATTCACGATGAAGCTGCCTCGGGTGAAGGTCCTACGAGGTTTTACAGCTATAGGTCTGTTCTCCACTGTCCGCCTTCATGAAGGTTTGATTTAATGTATTGTATAAAGGTTTGACTTGATATACCACTACGTACAATTTTATATTTGTTTACCTACATAATTTTTTATATCTATCTACCCTGGGTACATGTAAATATTTTTCTATTCTACCATGAACATGAATGTTAATATTACATAGCTTTAAACGTCGAGCAAGCTTAAATTCGGGGTAACAAAGTGTAACCGCTATGCGGTCCGGAGGCCGTGTGGCAATCGATCAACGAAACTGAGTGTATTATTTGTGTTGTTGTTGATTATGTCGTGAGGTAAGTGTACATGTCCACCGGTAAGTGCCCTCAGGCAGTGCCTGCCATAACTAGATGTCATGTGACCTATGTCACGTAGTTACACACCCCCCCCCCCCCCCCCCCCCCCCCAGCTGCGGTGTTTACCAAAGCTAACCTTCTAAACTAAATTATGCTCTATATTATATGCCACGTGATATCTGTAATAGTCCGCCCTATAAATCCTACTATCCTAGTACTAATAAGCTAGGCTAGCTAGATTAGAGGTATCTAGTTCTTTAGTCTTTAATAGGTAGTCTCTAATGTTCCTTAGTCTAAGCTTTTAGATAAATTTAGCATATTTCTAGCGTATAAAGATCTTAGTAAGTCTATTAGCTAGCATAGTATTAGTAGGCTTCTATTAAAATAAAATACGTCTCTTAGCTACCTCTTATCTTAGCTAATATTAGTAGACGTTAATATAACGTAAACGCGTAAGTAGCTTATCCTTATTCTTAGTAACTACGCCTATAGTCTATAGATTATTGTAATAGATAGTTAGTACTATCTCTAGGTTAAAGTTAATATGCTTAAATAGTTATTTCTAAGCCTAAAGCTTACTAGCAGCTATTAATAGAGCTAGAAGCTTTATCTTAGTAGTTAACTTAGTAACTAAGCGTTAGAGTATTACCTTCTAATTAATAGGTATACTATATAATATAAAAAGATATCTCTAAAAGCTGCGCTAGGTTAGTAGATTATTAGTAAAGGCAGCATTAGAGGTACTATAGAATAGTAGTTCTAGACTTATAGTACCTAAGCTTAAACTTAGATAGGTAGTATAACTATGCTCTACTAGCTTCTTATAATCTCTATAAGCGCTAATTACTAGTTACTTCTAGCTAATTAAGTACTTCTATATATAGTACGCCGTGCTAACATACTTTTAGCCTAGATTTTATAGATAATAAGATAATTCTAAATAGATTTACGTAATATTAGGCTAAGTATATGTTAAGATATAGGCTAGTAATCTAACTAGTTTCTAGTATAGCTTTATACGCTAATTATCTAGCTTCTTATACTTAGTCTAATATTTCCCTCTACTAGTAGTACTACTAGGTATGTTATACTTCTCTAAGTAATATTATATCTTATAGCTACCTTATTAATAAAGCTGTCTTATATTAGCTAGATCTTCTTACAGCTGCAGTCTTAGATAACGCGTATACTAAGAAGCTACTTTAGCTCTTCTAGAAATTATATACTATAGATAGCTTATAGCTATTAATTAAATTAGTAGTAGATATTCTTATTCTTAGTAGCTACAGCTATAACTATATTATTTATAAAGAAGAAGATAATTAGATAGTTATTACTAAATAGATAGGGCACTTCTAGTATCTACTAAATACCTAGCTTCTTAATTATAGTAGTAAGATACTTATACTATAGTTATAGTATATTACAAAGTCTATATAAAGCTTACTTAAGCTTAAATAGTTAGCTAAGCTTTTCTTTATATCCTTCTAGGCATTATATATATATACATTAATTAAATTTAGCATTAAGAAAAGTATTTAGAACGTTATACTAGTATAGATTAAGATTAAAAGCTACTGCGAGGGCGATTAGGTATTAAAATATCTTTATAGCTAGCGTAGCTGCGTACGTATTACTATAGTCTAGCTATAGATCTCCTTTTATAACTAGTTTTACCTTAAACTTATAGAGACATCTATTCTTATTAAACTTATACGTAAATATCTATATAAGTAGTAGCACCTTAGCTTCTACTAGCTTAGAAGATTTTATAGGTCGTCTAAAACAGCTTTATTAAGTAATATTATTAATCTTATAGCAGCTTACCTTTCTATACTTAGCACTAAATAGATAACTATCTAAGTCTTTCTATCTCTTTAGCTTAGCTAGCAGCTAGTTACGATAAAGTTAGATCTTTAGCACTTTATTAAATAGCTTTACTAGTACTATAGGGTTAATACAGGCCGCGAATATTACTAGATACGTTCTAAATTTAACTAGCTTTTAACTCTACTTACCCTCTACTATAAACTACTCTAATAGCTAGCTGCTTATTTCTTTTTATTATATAGCATTATTAGACGTTTAGTCTAGCTCTTACCTCTCTAGTGCTAGAGCATATCTACGTCCCTAGCCTATATTATTTATTAACTAGTTAGTAAGCAAGTAGCCTATAAGCTAGCCTAGCAAGTCTAGCATTACCTCTAGAGTTATTAAAGCTCTAGTATCCTACTAAGTATAATCTTGCTAGTTAATTAACTATAGTTATATATAAATTATACTCCTAATTAAGATCTTTAGCTTAATTTTATCCTTATGCTTAGATAGAGAGAGGTGTTCTATTAATATATTACTATAGTTAGAAGGGTTCTTAATATTAAGCACTTCTACTACCTTCTAAATGTAGCTCTTCTCTGCGTACTAGCTTTAGCTGTTATAGAGCTTATCTCTAATAAAGATAATATCTTAGGTTTATATTACTTATCTAATTATTAGTAACTAGGCTTAAAAATATTAATAGAATTAAAGCCTACTAGGTAGCTAATAAGAGCTTAAGACTTAAGCTTAGCTTCGCATAATAGCTTCTTATTAAGTATATAGGCTCTAGCTTCTATTACCTTAAAGTAAGTAACTAATAGCTTAATTCCCTTAACTTTAGTATATAGATAGTCCTAGTTAATCGCTTTAACTAGCGTTTAGTTAAGTAGATAAATAGCTAATATAAAGTACTTATTAGCGTACTCTTTAGATAATCCTGCGTATAGTTAAATAGCTCTATCTTAAATTATAATTACCTTTCCTGCGCGCTTAATAGCTCTATTCTAAGCCTCTATAGCCCTAGGCTTTATAGTAATTCTAAGGTCTCTGTACATCTTAAGCAGGTTAACATATCTAGTCTCTATATTAAGCTAAATAATAACTACCTTACTCTTATACTAACGTTTACTCTCTACTAGCAATTACTTAAAGACTTGTATTAGAGTTAGCTTTATTTTATCTAGTATATAGCTTTCTTTATACTACTTTTTATACTAATTAACTATATAGAATAACGTAGTTTATAAGCGATATATTTAATCTAAGCAATCCGTCTATCCTACTAAAATGTTACGACCAGTAGGTCGAACAAGTGACAGGAACAATGATTGGTCGCGTACCTAGACGCTGACGAAAGGTACTAAGACACGAACACCAATCATTGCCATATCACGTGACCGATAGCCGCGCCAAGGACTAGCGATAGCTTTGGTAGGAACTATCGCAACTATTAATAGTCCCGCAACCGACTATTAACACTAGAGCCATGTGTATATAGGAACAGCAGGAACCCTTATAGTTCCTAGTGTTTAACTTAGTTAATAATCTATTGTTTAGATTCTATTAAGTATAGTTAATTTAATAGTTTTACAACTTTAATACTAACTATCCCGTTACTCACTTACGTGATTAACAGCCTCCTCCCTGTCGTCGCTCCTGCCCGAGAACCAACTTACCCTTATAGGATTAGCTACCCCGTAGGGACGTAACACATACTAAAATTAGCCTAATACTAGACTAATACTATAACACTACTACTACTTATAATAATTTATAAGAGATAAAAATATTATTTAGACTTATTACTATTAGAAGGATCTATAATTAGGACTGCGTAGGTGTAAGCGTTATAGCTAGTCTTGCTATAACGTCTATAGCACCTCTACGTACGCGTCCTCTTTTCTAGCTCTCTACCCTCCTCCTGCCTACTACCCTTCTTTTTAGCTATTAAATTAACTATGTTACTTACTATAAGGGTCTCTGCTATCTAAATATACTTCTTCTTTTAACTTTTTATCTCTATTACTACCTCTTGTGTCTTTTAAAACCTTATAATTTTCTATTATATTAATACTATTTTATACCCTATTAATGTAACACTATTATTAAGCTGCTCTACCGCTCTAAGAAAAGCAGAAGGTAGAGAATCTCTATATAGCTATACCTACTTACGAACTAGTGTTAATTAAGCCTTTATCTTATAGAGATTACTTAGTATTTTAGATTCCTATAGAGTATTCTATAGCTTTAGTAGAGTAGGAGTATAAAGAATAATATTAAGCTTTAATATTATAGCTTCTAGATTATATAGAACTAATCTAGAACCTCTAAACCTTATATAGATATTCTTCTTTATTATTACCTTTTTAAAAGCTGCTTTAAAGGCTAGTAGGAAGGCCTACTTTTTAATTTAGTACTATACTATACTAAGCTACTAATCTTATCTCTATATATCTACTTTAAAGGCGAAAAATAATCTATATTAAGTAGCTACAGTAGGTGCAATAATAAGCAGGTATATATAGAATAATAATCTTCTCTTTTTTCTAGTATTTATAGAAATTATACGAGTTATAGCATCTATAGCTATTTATAATTAGTAGCTAGTATGCACTAATACTACTCGCCTTTATATAGGTATTAAAATGCTTTAACTAGATAAAACTAAGCTTAATTAACGTCTAACTATTAGAACTAACTTTAATAACCTAGTCCTAGGGTAGATTATAGAACTAGGAGGTAATAAGAACCTTACTAAGAAAGATAAGAAAGGTGTCACGAGGACGCAACGAGTAGGCCTTTAGTTCTTGCGGCGAAGACTAATTAATTACTACGTGCAATATCTAGGTAAATACAAGACGTTATGTATAGAATAGAAATAGTAAAATAGGTGCAAAGCAGAAATACTTAAAGGGGTAGTCTGTACTTCTAGTACGCGAACTAACTGCTAGTTAGAGTAAAGTTTAGAGAATAGTTCTAGGCGTACTAATAACAGTATAAATAGGACTTAGCAGTATTAGAGGATCTAGAGAGGATACTATAATAGTACCCCCCCTCTATTCTCTTTTTAAATTAGGCGTTAGGTTGCTAGGCTACTAGGTACTAGTTTATTTAGGTATTAGGTGTAGAATTGCTTAACTACTTTAGTCTCTTCTAGAAACTTAGCTAGCTCCTATAATAATTTATTATAGCTAGTCTATTAGATTAGGTATTTTTAGGTTTGTTTTCTCTTATTATAGCAGATTCTCTTAACGCTCTTAATAATAAACTCTAGTTTATTATTAATTATAATAGGTTTAGAGGGCGGGTTCTACTAGCTAGGTAGGTAATTA
>MU005605.1:324852-385606 GCA_010405425.1 Lentithecium fluviatile CBS 122367 | reverse complement strand
CTTATAGTTCCTAGTATTTAACCTTATTTAATAATCTATTATTTAGATTCTTATAAGTATAATTAATTTAATAGTTTTATAACTTTAATACTAATTCCTATTACTTACTTACGTAACTAATAACCTCCTTCCCTGTCGTCGCTCCTGCCTAAGAACTAACTTACCCCTATAGGATTAGCTACCCCGTAGGGACGTAACAGATTCTTAATAGTTAGGCTATAGTTATTAAACTAACGTAGTGTTATTAAAGCTACTATACCTATTTTAGCCTTAAGAGCCGCTCTTATTACCTAGCTAACTAGGAACTAACTCTCTATTACTTTATTAAACGTTTTCTAAATATTAGGCTTTAGTATCTAGCTCTAAGGCTTACTCTTTCCTCTAAGGTACTAATAGTCCTTAAATTAATTCTTAAAGCTATATTTACATTTAAGCCTTCTATCTTTACCCTTATTATTATCTCGCGTCTTTATACTATCTAATTAATAGTTAGGATTCTAATTAATACCTAGCGTTATAAATATACTAAGTAATAATACTACTAGTCTTATTAAGCGCTAATATATAGTAAACTTAGCCATAAGATTATCTAAGTCTAGAATTAGCTAAGTATTAAGCTAAGCTTAATATAGCATAGCTTATTAGATTATTACCTATATATTATTAAGACTCTTAATCGCTAGTAGAAAGTTACGCTAAGCTTTTAATAATATAACGTTAGGCAGATAAGCTGCTTTATATATCTGTATAATATATATAACGGTTTTGGCTAGCTAGATATAGTTAGCTCCGTTAGGTGCGAGGGCATATAAGCCCGCCCTTAGCTACCTTAGATAAGAGGACACAGTTACACTCTTCTCCTGCGAGATCCCTTACAATATATAGCTACTCTTTAAGCTAACTATTAATATTATTATATAGTTAACTCTATAGTTATTAATACTTAGCTAGTAGCTACAGCTTCTTCTTAGCTATTAATTGGTAGAGGTACTTCTTTAGCTTCTTTAGTTAAGCGTAAGTAGTATTTTCGCTCTAGATAAGATATATATAGTAATAGCTAATTATTTAGCTAATCTTCTAGGTAAAGTTATTTAATACTTTTCTCTTAACTATGTATCTAGCTAGTACTTAATTATAGTTCTCCTCTACCTACTTATATCTTTAGAATTTCTTAGTTATTATATCTCTAAGTTTAATGCTAGTATCCTTTTCTATTTTATTATAGTATTACTTTAGCTTAATAACTGTTAGCTCCTTAAGCGTCTTAAGAGCTATCTTATTAAGATCTAGATTAACTATTAACTATAGGTAATATCTATCTACGCTATTCTTTTATAGAAAAACCTATTCTTTCTAGTTAGTAGGCTTCTTAAGTATAACTATCGTTCTTATAATTAGTTTATCTAGCTTAGTAGTAGCTATCCTAGAATTAGCCTCTAATAGCTCTTAGATTTTAACTCTTATATAGGATAATTTGCTTAAGGCTTAGCAGGTTAATAACGTATTTCTATTAATAGTAGTTAATAGCTTATTAGCGTACAGCAGTGAATACAGCGTTTAAAGTTAATAGCCTAAGCTTATAACTATAACTGCTATATAGTCTAGAGGCCGTATAGTAATTAATTAACAAAACTAAGTGTATTATTTGTGTTATTATTAATTATGTCGTGAGGTAAGTGTACATGTCCACCAGTAAGTGCCCTCAGGCAGTGCCTGCCACAACCAGATGTGATGTGACCTATGTCACGTAGTTACACAAAGAGACGCGAGGTTATATCCCCTCAAAACCAGCTCGAGAAGATCCAGAGGATCAAAGCCCTTTCTAGTTCCTCTTACGCTCTCCTTTGTCAATTCTCCGATTTCTCCGGCGCCTCAAAAAACTCATAATTCCAGCAACAGCATCGCTGTGAGTCGGTCCCTTAGTTGTCACAACTACACTCTTCCGTTCGCCTACAACCACAACAGCCTCCCATTCGCTCCCCGCTCGAGTACTTGTAACATAATAGTCCTGCTTTGAGTTTGAAGGGAGTAGTTAGTAGGCGAAACTCGTTCTGGGTTTTCCAGTAGCAGTAGCGTTGTGTTGGAAGACTTATACTAAGGACTCACAGACGCACACAACTCTAGAAGCCCCATCTCACCCCGCATCTCAGACTATCCATGGTTTGATAGCCCATATCCGCAGGCCTTTTCACTTCCACATGCACGGCTGATTTGTGATGTCGAACAGGTACTTGTGTCAATAGCGGGTTGCTAGCCACAGATGTACGGCACGTCTTTAATAGTCGTGAAAACATGAGCGGCGTACATAGCCAAAGGGAGCCGATGCGGACGCGATTCCTACCGCAACGTGTAACAGTGCGCACAATGAGACTTGTTCGCTGGTGGCGACGGTATGCCAGAACAACCGACCAGGAACATAATTAGCTCAGAATTACAAAATGAGTTGATGCCTGACACCACGGGATCGCTGTCATCACTCCACACGGATAATTAACAATCACTATACAATCCTACTGCCACACCTTCCCAAAATCAACCCGATTGAACCAAAAGAATCCGGAATGAACCCCGCCTACGTGCGCCCAGCTAGATCCACACCCTTCCCTTTCCTACACTCCTCCCTAAATCATCGCTCCAAGATCTCGCACACCCCAAGAAAAGCCTCGCTATGAGTAAATCCCTTCGCCTGCGCAATCATCTCGTCTTTCCCACCGCGAAGCATCACAGCCTCGAATTCATTCCCACCACGCGTCCTAGTAACGTAGAAATTCTGCGTGCTCAGGTGCCTTTCGCGCATCACCCCAGAGACCTAATATACATGATATACCATCGCACATCTTGTGTTGCAACCCCCTCCAAGTACCCCATCACCTCCGCCTCCTTGGTCTCCGGCACTCTCGTCCCAAGCTCACCGCATCTTTCCTCTCCTCCTTAACCTCACACGACTCGGTCTCCCTGAAAAGTCTGATGACGGGTCTCCCCTCTTCGTGTTTATGAGGGCGCTTCGTTTTTTTCCAGGCATTCACTCTACTTGTTGGATGGGGATTGGTGGTACTTGGCGGCCGCATCGATGTCCTCCATGTGGATGGCACAGCAGGGGTCAGGCACAGACATATTAAATACTTGCACAAATTTCATAACTAACATCTAAGGGCTTTGGATTCTATTTTCATACTTCACCGTCCCGCTCTGAAGCACGAAGGCAGCGAGACGCACCCGTCGGAGTGGCATTACGCCGATCGCGTACTAGGGAGGAGTTATAGCATTTGATTCATGTGAACACAGTAGGACTCATAAAATTGAACTGCAGCACAATTCACGCACCGACAATCGTCCACTCGATCAACAAATTGCGATCGCTTCTCCATGGCCCTCGACTATCTCCAACGCCCTCGCGCGAGTGAGCTAGGGTGGTCTGGGCGCTTTGATGAGTCTTTCACGCCTTGATGAACAAAGGGTCTGGAAGTCTATTTAAAAAACGGTAGTCAAAGAATGCCGAGCATGATGGGGAGCAAGTCGAGTGATAGTTTCTTTGTGCTGTTTCAATGCGCGCGACCTTGTACCGATTTGCGACCGGCACGGCATTTGTGAAGACTCGTTGCCACGCGCGCTGATTCAACGTAGGAGATGGCGGCGACAGCTCACACGGTGGAATGTCTGACTCAATGAGTTCGTCGAGGCGCGCCGTCATCGCCCCGGCCTCTTGAATCATCTACGTGGAGCACGGGCAACATTCGCATTGGCAGTGGGTTGAGCAGACGTTGGTCTGAATAGCGATGCAACTGGATTGATATCAGGAATAGAGAAACGGTCACCGATAGTGATCTCAAAGAACTCAAATCATGGAGCGCCCACTGCACTCCTTCACGGTGATGCGCCAAATCCAACATCCACCACCAAACTCTCCTCGACGCCAACCTAAGATTACCGCACCTGCAATCTTGCTTTCCCATCCCCACTGGCACGCAGCTGACGCAAGTGACGGTAAGCTGTCCTACCCACGCATGTCGGGGTTCCTTCCGACCTCTATTGTTTCAAGTTCCCGCAGTCCGTTGAAAAAATTCCCCGAAAAGTTAGCGCATCTTTCCACGCTTGTCCAACTCAACTGCCCTCTTCGGAAGCATGAACAAGCGCATGGGCCTCAAAATGCGCATCTTGATGCCGGCATTGAGCGGAGAATTCTCCGAGTGCTTGTCAGGGCGTTTTGTGGCTGAATATGACATCGGCTAGAAGGCGAGCGCAACTATCACAGCCAAGACCAGGACGAATGTTGTCGATGAGACGACGCGGTGCGAATTACTGCTCTCAAGATTCGATGATGCTGTAGGCTCCGGCGGGGAGGCGACATTCGGCCTCGTCGTGTTGCTGGTATTGCTGCTACCGATGAATTCGTTGTTTCGGAGGAGCGACGCGATGTCTGCGGCCATGGCTTCGTGGATCGGCGGAGTTGGATGCAGCACGTCGAGCCAGAGGAACTGCTTTTGTGGGATACCACAGGAACTGTTGAACGATTCTTCATCGAATGTGCGCCTGCATTGATGTCAGCGTCTTTAGTTTAGCATAGATTAGTTTGACAAGATCACCTACGCAGAGTATGCGAAGCAGAATCCCGTCGTGTTAGTGTATACTTCCGTTTCTGAACGGCTCTTCGGATCATCCAGCACTGCATCATACAAGCTGAACGTATCCAGCATGAAGACCGTCGCATCTGTGCGTCGCTGCGTGAAACTCTGGGCCATATTCGAGATCCTCGCGTTAAAGTCCGCAATCGCGGCCTTGCTCGATTCGACCGTGGCATTACCCTGACCCATTAGGAGTGGCGATCGATGCACTGCCGGAACGTTCATGAAGAGGAAATTTCGTGCGCCTGCTTGATACAGCTCATCAATCAGCTGCGCGTACGTGGCGAAGATTTGGGTATGCAGCGCGGTCATGTTCGCTCGGCCTGTTCTGAATGAGGTATTGATATCGTTGATCCCGAAGAAACTCGTGAACAGAGTGTTGTCCGACGCCCACTTCGCTTTCGCATCCGTAGCGTTCGGGGCGTAGTTTGGCAAGAAGAACTGTCGCACCTGTTGATCCATTGGCCGGAACGGATTCGGCACGCCAAACGAATCGACACTAGCACCGCCCATGGCGAAGTTGTAACTGAAGATGAGCGAGTCGTTGTAGCTGTACGTCAGGAAGTCGATCCAGTTGCGGCCGTTCGAGAAGGTCTGGCCGGGAAACGCGGGATTGCCCAGAGGGTTGTCGATGTTCGGCTGTGTGCCATTGATCTGGAAGCGGGTTGTTGTGTAAGAGTCGCCGAAGGCAAAGATGTTGGAGATACCGCCCCATCCTGGCCAACTTGATTGCGACTGGGCATGGGTTGGAGCGAGAAGTAGAGAGGAGAGCAGCAGGAGTACCGATCGGAAATGCATGTTGTGTGATTGTGTAGAATGACTTGCAGGAGAGACGAGAGCAAACGACGGTAATGATATACACACTCACCCAAACATACTACTCGGCACATGCTCATTGCCTGAACACAAAGACATACAACACACTCTCAAAACGTGAACCAGTCCTATTGATGGAACTCGCAACAGAGCCAACCCCGCTTCTAGAAGACAGCCATGCTATCAAACATCGATCTGAGACACTTCCAGACGGAAAATGTCTACCCGTATCATCAGACAATAAATGAGTTGCTATTGCTGGGGATGCAAGAGTCAGGAGCATTTGTCACTGAATTCAGCCGGCGTCATCCGTGCGTCTGGGACTTATGCTGGGTGTTACTCAGCCGGGAGTAGAAGAAAACAGAAATCGGAAACCGAGGAGAGAGAGATTCACCCACTGTTTGTCGGGAGGAAGTCTGCGAAGAGGTCCCTGCGAAAATGGTTCCTGCGATGCGGTATGTGGAATGAGTGCTATTTACCGGCAGAGAAGCTCGCTACCTTATCGATAGCTGACAAAGCTCGGCTTGGCAGTGCCGTCGGGGGTGATTCGTGAAGCGACTATGATGGAAGCAGTTCGACCTTCATTCCAAGCATGATTCCAACATGAGGACCGTCAAGTCCAAATGTTCCAGTGTGCACCCCGCAGTCTTCTCACTCTATTGTGCATCGCGCCAGCATCAATCGGGGGCTGGCGTAAGGCGACCATCCCACCGACGCGGCCGATATCCGTCTTGTGCTGATTTGTCCCTGATGGGTGAAGCACTGCATTACAGCTGACTGAAAGCTGCAGGGCTCGCGCATCTGATTCCAGCTGAACCTACCCCCTCATCGGCCGTATCTTTCCCTTGTCAGCTCGCCTACACCATCTCTCTCCTCTTGTATTAGTACTCATTCTGTGTAGACACTCACCACCGCAATGGACAAGCTCATGCCCGCCCTCCAGACGTACAGCATCCTCGCCGCCGCCATGGCAGCCGGCGCGAACCTTAGCACGTCGATTATAACCTTCCCCGCACTCCGCCATGCCCCAGACCAGCTGCTGCTCACGCAATGGCAGACGCTCTACGACAGCGGCCTCGTCCCGGTTGTTACCACGGCCCTCAGCTCTGCCGCTGGTTTTGCAGCGCTTGCGTACCGCACTTCCCTCGCCCCGGCGGGCACCGTCTCCACTTCCCAGCGCAACTGGTATGCCGCTGCGGCGGTGGCCATGCTCGGGTTGGCGCCTTATACACGCATCGTTATGGGCGGGACCATCGACGAACTTTCGAGGCGGGCGAAGGCGCGGAAGGAGGAGAGTGAGAAGGCGGATACGCGAGCGCTTGTCGAGCAGTGGGGGACGCTGAACTTGTGGAGGGGCATGCTACTGTTGATGGGGACGGGCGTCGGTGTTTGGGCGAGCGTCGCTGCATAGTGGGACGTGGCGATGGGGGTGGGAAGGGGGAGAGTGTGACGGATAATGGCTTTGGGTGCAGGGATACTGCACCGGGAGGCCTCGGACTCACGTCTTATCGCGACACGTCCGAAGCGACAAGAGATGGAAGTCGAAGGGGAAGGAATCCTGCCATTGAAAATCTGCTTCAGCTATTTGGTCTCCATTTCGAAGCATCTCGACATTTCCTACTGAGCGCGGTGCGATTCCGCTACTTTAATCATCTAGTCGGTATTTGCTAAGCGCCGGCACGTCCGAAGCCGACAACCCACTACCAAATTCCTCACTAGCAACCGTGCGTATTATGAAAGCATACTCATCGTAACCTTGGTAATTGCTAATGCGGCATCGCACCATGCTCCCTTATCATCCGGTTCCGAGGCGCTCTTCTTGCCTCTGGAAGCCCAGCGATCAGTAGTCCCCTATCGCGCCATGCTTGCAAACACTCGCGCGCTCGCCATCGGCCTAATCACGGGCCTTCTCCTCGCCATATTTTTGCAGCACATTTTCGTCCAAGACGGGACCCAACCTGCATCGGGACCCGCTCTCTGGCTTGGATCCGACAACATGGCGACTGCCGCGCTGAGAAATTCCTTACAAATGGCCCAGCAAGTCCTGCGAGGGGCTGGGTACAAAAGCGCACGCTTCGCCCCGTTTGGACCGCATCCGCCGCCCATTGCAAGCTCCATTTCATCTACCGCTCTTAGACCGGCCTTATCCTCTACTTCTGCAGCCAGTAAAGCCTTCTCCACCTCTTCAGCAAATATGGCTTCATCCAAGAGCTTCCTCGACGCCGTCAAGGACCGCCGCACATTCTACCAGCTCAACAAGGAAGCCCCCATCTCCGACAAGCAAATCACCGACATTGTCAACACCGCCGTCCTAAACGTCCCCTCGTCCTTCAACTCCCAGTCTACCCGTGTTGTAGTCCTGCTCAACAAGGAGCACGAGACCTTCTGGGGCTTCGTTGGCGATACACTGAAGCCCATGGTTCCCGAGGAGCAGTGGGGCAACACCGAGAAGAAGCTATCCGGCTTCTCAGCGGCGTACGGATCCGTAAGTTTTTGACCTTTCCTGGGTGTGTCCCGAAGGATGTTGCAATTGTGGATGCGGCGCAAAAACCAGCTCAGGGGAGCTCGCGTGCCCCACCACTAGCTCCTCATTGCCCCACCACCGTCATCACTCCACCTCACACCTACTAACGCCACCTGCCAGATTCTCTTCTTCGAGGACCCCGAGCCCGTCGAGAACCTTCGCAAGGCCTTCCCGCTCTACGCTCACCACTTCGGCGACTGGTCCGAGCATACGTCGGCTATGCACCAGTTCACCCTTTGGGTCGCTCTCGAGGCTGAGGGTTTCGGCGCGAACTTGCAGCACTACAACCCCATTGTGGACCAGAAGGTGCAGCAACACTACAACATTCCGCTCGAGTGGAAGCTGCGGGCACAGCTGGTGTTTGGTGGCAGAGCTGGAGAGCCCGGCGAGAAGAAGTTCGAGCCGCTCGAGAAGAGGGTGTTCGTGCATGGCGCCAAGGAGTAAGGAAGAGGTCAGACGGATTCTGTATATTAGCGAAGCGTATTTATGAATTATCTTTTGAATATCGCTATACTCCGAGCTTTGTGGGAACCTACTTTTACTAATGATAATGAGCGCCGAGGAATGCCCACAGCAAAGACTGTGAGATGAGGGAAGTCTCGTAGGGTGAGTGAGACATTGCGAGGGAAGGAAGTCTCGTGGCTCGAGTGAGACATTGCAAGGGAAGCCCCATCGCCCGACTAAGGCTTCAGTCCTTCGAACCTTGCAACTAGCCGTACGAGTTCAGGCCATTTAACAACACGGTACTTCGTACGCGTCCTGCGTGCAGTCCCACGAGGGCCAGACTTACCCGCGCGGGTGGTCTTCCTGTGGCACGACCACCAAGAACTGCGCTCCAGCCTCGCTTTCGAAGGCTACCCCACGATCCTCGTGTCGCATTTCCACATGGGGATGTTGGAAACCTCAGATTGCCATCGAGATCTTCGTTGCGATCGGCACTGCACACCGAGGCCCGCCACGCGCATGGGCGGGAATTGTGCATCCATCAAGTTCTCCATGCCTCGCAGATATCCACAAGTGTCTCAGCGAAGGGCAAGTTCTGGTTTATCGCCACAACCTCACGGCCGTGAAGTTCTACAAGAACGTGAGCATTTAAATCCTCGCGGTATCCACCCTTCCCGCCCGCACGAAACTGCATTACCCTCTCGCGCGCCTCCACCCCACAGACGGTCAATAGGTTCGACGCAACCGAAATCTCGCCAATTCGCTCGGTGCTCATGGCACCGCAGGGATAACGTGGGATGACGTCACGAACGACCCACGACCAGACGCTAACCGCCTCGCATCGCCGCCTAAAAGCTTTGAGGCGCCCTCGGCTAACGGTAATCGCTACGCCATGACAAAGCTTGTGGCGAGGGCTTGTTCGTGTTGCGCGTGCGTGGCATTGCTTGGAATCCATCGCGTGGGGAAATACCGTCAATTTCGCGATGAGGATGGTGAGAAGGCTCTTGAATTTGTGTGCAGGTGAGATATCAGGATCCGGGGCATGCGCACATGCGCGATGAGATGGGATTCTTTGATGGCCATCGGCGCGCCGCGGCTTGTGCATGCTGGCCCACTTATCTCGACGGCCTTGGGCCATCTAACAGGCTACCGACCGGTCGAAAAGCTTTGGTACTGTTCTCCTCTTGCGGGCTCTTGTCAGCAGAGATGTGCGATGACGGCATGGGAGGATGCGCCTGTGACCTGCGTTTCCGGTGTGAGCGAAGGCTGGCGGCGCTCGGGTGGTATTTATGATGTAGACGCTCCTCTGCCAGGTCCGCTTTCTCTCATTCTTATTCCCACGGTGAGCCGCTTGGTATAGCTAGCTGGTTCTTGGGTTTTGCGAATTCGACGTTGCTTTGTTTTTGGATTGTGTTCATGCCATCGCCAGTGTCGTCACTCCAGACTCAGCGAAGATATCGATAAGATAACCTTGGAAGGCGAGGTACCGCGCCCGCCAACATGGCCTCTGCTCGAGAACGAATGTCCATCCAACACCCCCCAGCAGCCACCGTCCCGGACGCCGAACAAGAAAAGAAAGACGACTCCTCCGACAACGACACCCACATCGAAGACCCCACCCTTGCGCACACCAACGGTGAAGACTCCGCCGAGGACCGTGCCTTCTTCGAGAAATACGGCACCTACGACCGCTATGAGATCACAGAAGAGGACTGCTACGAGGAGCTGGGCTTCTGCTTCCCCAGCTGGAAGAAGTGGATGATTTTGAGTATTGTGTTTACGGTCCAGGTTTCTATGAATTTCAATACGTCGCTGTATTCGAATGCGGTACATGGGATTAGTGATGAGTTTGGGGTTAGTGCGCAGGCGGCGAGACTTGGGGCTGCGATCTTTTTGATTACGTATGCGTTTGGGTGTGAGCTTTGGGCGGTAAGTCGACTCGGAAAGGGTAGGGATGGTTTTTGAGAGAGATGTGCTGACGTGGTGTAGCCTTGGAGTGAAGAACTTGGGAGATGGCCTATTCTTCAGCTCAGTCTGTTCTTTGTCAATATTTGGCAGATTCCGGTAGGCATTGCGCCGAATTTCGGAACCATTCTCGCGTTCCGCGCTCTAGGTGGTTTGTCGACGGCTGGTGGCTCAGTGACGCTGGGTATGGTGGCGGACATGTGGGAGCCCGATAATCAGCAGTACGCTGTGGTAAGTGCTATGATCATGGAAGTACTACATATATATTGCTAATCACGATCCATAGGCCTTCATTGTCTTCTCCTCGGTCGGCGGCTCCATCCTCGGCCCCGTCGTCGGCGGCTTCGTCGAGCAATTTCTCGCCTGGCGCTGGAACATCTGGATCCAGCTCATCTTCGGCGCGGCCACGCAAGTCGTGCACTTCGTCCTGGTCCCCGAAACGCGCTCAACCATCATGATGGACCGCATCGCGAAGAAGCGGCGCACCGAGGGCGACAAAGTCGGAAAGCCCATCAACATCTGGGGCCCCAACGAAATCACGCCGTACAAGGAGCGTTTCTCCGCGCGCGAGATCCTAGTAACATGGATCCGGCCCTTCCGCATGTTCCTGACCGAGCCCATCGTCCTGACGCTCTCGCTGCTGAGCGGCTTCTCCGACGCCCTCATCTTCATGTTCATCCAGAGCTTCGCGCTGGTATACGACCAGTACGACTTCACAGCGTCCCAAATCGGGCTCGCCTTCTGCTCCATCGGCATCGGCTACTTCCTCGCCTGGATCTCCTTCATCCCCGCCATAAAGCGAAACATCAAGCAGCGCACCGCCAAGCCGGACGACGAACACGCCCAGTACGAGTCCCGTCTGTGGTGGCTTCTGTACACGGCGCCGTGTCTGCCCATCGGCCTCATCGGCTTCGCGTGGACGTCGACGGGGCCCCCGATCCCCTGGATTGCTACCATGATCTTCGCTGCCATCGTCGGCATCGCGAATTACGCTATCTACATGGCGACGATTGACTACATGATCTGCGCCTACGGGCCCTATTCCGCCTCCGCGACCGGCGGCAACGGCTGGGCGCGCGACTTTTTAGCTGGCGTGCTCACGCTCCCGGCCACCCCGTTCTTCCAGAACATTCCGAGCCCGAACGACCCGAACCATCTCGCGTACGCGTCCACGATCCTCTTCTGCATCAGCTTCGTGCTGGTGGCCGCCGTGTACGTGATATATTGGAAGGGGCCTGTGTTGAGGAAACGGAGTCCGTTTGCGCAGCAGTTGAGCGCGGCGAGGGAAGAGGTTGCGAATGTGGGGAGTGTGAGTGCGCAGGGGGGTGCGATGCCTGCCCGCAGGAGGGTGAGTGCGTTGCCCGGGTTGTATGGGTCTAGGCATAATAGTGTGGCGAATGGGGGGCAGATGCCTGGGAGGAGGGGGAGTGTGATAAGGGGGGCGAGCTTTTCGGGGCAAGGGGTGTAGATTTGGGGGATTGGGATGGGAAGGTGCTGGGTGGTTAGTGGCTTGAGGGGAGTGCTGTAGAAATATATGACGTCGGTTGTTTCGCAAGATGCACAAGGGTCCCTCCAATTTTTGAAGATGTCTCAGTTGAGGGAAGTACTTCCCCGAACCCGAGACATTCCCCCAAGACGAGATCTATAACAGAACTCCGGTTCAAGCTCCGTGCGTAACGTCCAGGGGATTGGCGAAACTTCTCACTGCACTTCTCTGGTTTGGCTTGCGAGCGCTTTCTATTGTGACCTATTCTTTTGCTAACGTTTGAGTGCGCTGGATTCCTCAGCGGAAATGGTCGGGTATCTGAAGATAAGGAGGGCTTTTGTCTCACGTATTCTCTTGCAGCAGAGTACTCCCCTAGTTCGGAGCTGAAACTGAGTTGATGGAGAAAGCCGCCACTAGCTTTACACCCAAGGCCTCGCAACGCTATGAATATAACGCACCTATTCCTAACAAGAACGCGTGTCCAGATGGTTCGAATGCTTCCAGTGTTACCGCAGTTTTCATATTCCGTTTAATAGTGCTGGGCCTGGGGAGTATGGCGAACTTACCGTGATGCTTGCGTACTCACATGGCTCACGGGACTCGGACATAGCTGGTGTCAGCGGGTCGTACCTGGGAAACTGGGGTGGTGGAAATTGGTCAAGAGGGGCCCCCGGTTGTGTGGGTGATTTGGACTGAGATGGCTTTGGATGGCACTGGGTATGTACAGCCCAGGTCGAGGGCGTCGTCTTTGTCGATTACGTGTTGGTCGTTTGAGATGGGGGTGGCGGGGGTGATGGGGGCGTGAGCCCTTTTGGGTTTGTGAGTGGCCGGTGTCAAAACGGGGTTTTGAAGATAGAAGATTGATGGGACTGTGGCATAGCTTCGAGTGGTATTACGATGGCGTGAAGGGAAAGCGGGATTTTGTGGATGATTGGTATGTTCTTTGTTCAGTTCGGTTCCTAGGCTATATCATGGACGCTAAGTCGTGGGTCCAGATGTCGGGCGCCTTCCTCTACGGGATGAGCAATAGGGCCGGAACGAGACATTTCAGGACTTGGTTCTAGAGACGCAATCCGAGGCGCTGGTCAAAGGCCTCGTCGGCAACCATGAGAAGATAAAAAGACTAGTTGACCGACGACAAATCTGGTTGATAATGAAGACTGGATTGGTGGCAAAGGTCGCGGGCTCGTCATTCTTCTCTAAGGACCTCTTGAAATATAGGCAAAATGTCGACGGCTAAAAAAGTTGCTCACACGACTGAATGCCACTGCTCTCGGTCAGTGCGAGCGACATCGGAACGAAGCCGGAGCACGTCGAAGGAAAACTGGCTATAACCTACACTATTGCATCCAGGTGAGAGGTCGTCTCACTGTTGTGAGTCATTGTCCGAAAAGAGGGTTCTTATTCACCCGATATCCGAAATTCGAGCTGCCGGGCATCAGCGATGGGAATAGTTAATTAACCTCCTCTCCTGCGAAACGAAAGACCCAGCACCCTGAAAGAACTGAGAGGTACCTTAACTTCGGAGCAACCTAAACCTACGAATACGTTATTGTTTTTACTAAGAAACAAGCAATATTATACCTAGGCCGTGCTTAGCTATATAGAGGCTCGCATCTAAAAATTAAACAATAGTTATCTTATTACTATATTATTCTTAGGGTGTTTTAATAGTGTTGATTGGTTTTAATTAACGTTCTATAAAAAGCTATCTATACAGGCCTCCTGAGGGGCACAGGGACGCGTCTAAGTGCTACCCCATTAGGAAGTAAAGGCGGATCGCGTTGTAAGCTGCTTCTAAAAGAGAAGCGGTCTAGTCCCTAGTGTTCCTTCTTATAGACACAGATAGAGAATACGTTATACTAACATATAGAAAGTAAGTAATGTAGTAGGACCGCGCCATGTAGGATCTAGATATAGAAATATTTCTTTTCTTTCTATTCTTACTAGATAGGTTTATTTTATATTTTTATATAATTTTTATGTCTTATGTCTTATGTTCTATAAAGAGTATATAGAGAAAGAAATTATAAAGAGAAGTATCATTACGCCTACATTAGTATCACTGTCCTGCACATGCCCTTGCTTGCTAAGCGAGGACCACACATACCTTTGTGTTAGTATATATATTATTCTATACTACGCCTAGTATTAGAAACTAATACTGCTTGCTATATCTTTTAGATGTATAGCCTAGTGGTATAGAGCTAGCCCATTACAAGTATTAATTAGGGCCTAAATAATAATCTTATAGCAACTAGGATGGTAGAAAAAGATATTAGTTAGTTAGTTAGTTTAATTAACGCCTTAAAGAAACTACTATATAGAGGCCTTTCTAGGAGTATATTAGATGCGTTTAAGTACTTCCTATAGGAAGCAAAGAACGAATTAAGCTATAGAGATGTTCTAAGAGGCAGGCTAGTCTCTAAAAGTCCCTCTATATAGAATAAAAGGGGTATAAATAAACCTAGTCTAATATATATAATAAAAGTAATATAAAAGGGCCGTTAGGTCTAGGTAAGTCTATAGAATATTCTTTTTTTCATCTTTATTATTTCCTGCTTAGGTTTTTTCTTTTATATTTTATATTTTTTTATAGAATAAATTCCCTCTATAAGACTAGAAGGAGATATCGTTAGATAAGCCTAAGGCTAAGGCTTAAATTCCTTAGTAAAAGTAGTACTAAGAATAATACATAGAAGGTAGTAACCTCTTAAGATCTTATATGTTATAACTATAGAATAAAGAATAAAGAAGAGGTATAGAAGCTAAATAATTACGCTAGAAAGTAATTAAGTAGAAGCAGTCTATAGTAGGGTAATACCGCTATACTAAGCGGATAGAATTAGATTAGCAGTTACGTAACTGTAATTCTACTAAGTATAACTAATTCTAGAAATTCTAGAAGTATGTAATAGGCTAGCTCTATACTACTAGGCTATATATCTAAAAGATATAGCACGCAGTATTAGTTTCTAATACTAGGCGTATTATAGAATAATATATATACTAATACGAAGATATGTAGGGACCTTACTTAGCAGGCAAGGGTACGTGCAAGGCAGTAATACCAATGTAGGCGTAATAAAGTAGTACTTAATTCTAGAAGTAATAGAAGAATAACTTAATTCTAGGAGTATAGGCTTTAGATATAATTAGATTAGAAAGAAAGAAAGTATAAAAATCTAGAGAATCTTCTTACTTTTAACTCTTTATAGTTAACTTATTTATTTATACTATACTTTTTAGAATAAATTATATAATAATATATAGTTATTCTATAGCCTAGCTATATTAAATTAGTATACTTTGTTATTCTATCTCTTTAAACTATCTTAAAGTCTATCTTACGTAAGTTACTCTTATCTAAACTAATATTAAATATATACTACCGCGTGTAACATTATAAAAGTACTAAATGCTAAGTAATATACTTAAACTTAGATTATAATTAGAGTTAATTTTAGAAAGATTTTAATATAGATAGTTTATATACTTTAATTATTAAGTTACTTACGCAGCTAACTAAAGGTATAAAGATAATAGTATATTTAAAAGTACTTATAACTAACTAGATTACTCCGCTTAAAACAGCTAATTAAGCTAATATATAATATAAATTATATAAAAGAAAGTAGATTTAAAAGAAGGATTCTCTTATTATTAAGAAAGAAGCTTTACTAGCTATTCTAAAGAAGTGTTATAGTATTCTTTCTAGATCCTCCAACACTGCTAAGTCCTGTTTATGCTGTTAACAGTACGCCTAGAACTGTTCTCTAAACTTTACCCTATCTAGCAGTTAGTTCGCGTACTAAAGCATAGACTATCCTATAAGTATTTCTATTTTGCACCTATTTTACTATATCTATTCTATATATACCGTCTTATACTTACCTAGATATTGCACGTAGTAATTAATTAGTCTTCGCTATAAGAACTAAGGGCCTACTCGTTACGTCCTTATAATAAGTTTAGTACTTAAAAGAATAAAAAGAAAGATAAAAGAAAAGAATATAGGCTAATAGAAATAAGCTTACTTAAAGGCGCTATAAAGAGTATAGTAAGATAGAATATAGTATAAAAACTTACTAAAAGATAGATAGTGTGAGGCACTGCATAGTAGGCAGGTGTAGGCACTCGAGAAGCAAAGGTATAGATTCGGATGGGGATGAGACGAATCCTTGCGGAGTCGTGGTGATGCAACACTGAGGCTATATAAGGGCCGTCACGTGACCGGGCACGTGCCGGGCCTGTTCCGGTAGGATGCCGATAAGGAGCGAAGGTAGGCGTCACAGATAGCTAGTCTATAAGTAATATATAGGTCTTTTAAAAAAATTATTTTTAAAATAACTATACGTACTTTATAGAAAAGTTTAAATTTTAGTAGAATCTTAATAGAGGTATAATAAGGCTAGCTCTATACTACTAGGCTGTATAGTAAAAGATATATACTCTAGTATTAGTTATAATACTATAGGCATGTATAGAATAATATATATACTAATACGAAGGTATGTGTAGGCCTTGCTAAGCAAGTAAGGGTCTGTGCGGAGTAGTAATACTAATATAGGCGTAATAAGAGGTAACTAATATGCTTATATAACTAGCATGCTTATAAGGTACTTTATATAAAAAGACATTACTTTAATTAACTAACTTAATCATAGGGCTTAAATTAAGTTTAATTAAATTAATTAACGCTAGAGGCCATTTTACTGTTAATTAGTACAATCACGGGCAGAATATTTAGTTTGATTGATTGTTCCCATCTCTGCCATGCATTGCCTTGGTGATGAAGCAGCTGTGTTCTTCGAATCCCGCGGACCAGACAAAGGATACTTGAATCGCAATACCCTCGTCACGGTCTCCCTCCGCATCCTGGAGTGCTACGACGGCATCCTTATCTCGACCACGAACAAAATCAAGAGCATCGACATTACTGTCCAGTCACGGGTTCATCTTGCAATCTGTTACAAACAGTTCTCGGAAGACGGGAGGAGCTCTTCAAAAATTCATCAAGCAGTACTCGGACGAAGTTGCGGATATGAGCATGATCGAAGAAATGGCTAAACGATGATTTCCACCGGAAAATCGACGGTCGACAGATCCGTAATGTTGTGTCGTCTGCGAGGGCAATTGCGAGGGCGGCGGATAATGCGGATGTGAAGTTGCGGCTGAAGTATATCAAAGAGGTGCTCAAAAGGACGGTTGATTTCCAGCAGCAACTGCGGGATGATATGGTTAGAGTCCAGATGAAAGATCAGATTCAGGATGGGTGATGTTGTCGTCGACCCTGGAGTTGGCAAGGAGCATGGACGAGGAGCCAGGAGATTGCCGTCGTTGAATGTCCCATGTTCGCTCAATCAGCCGATGTGTATTAGATCGTATATGATGTCGCTATGCTTTTCGAGTGATGGGGTGACCGTTCCGGTGGGTGCGTGAATCTGTTCCTTCAGCCACTAGACGTCTTTTGGGCCTAGGCCAGAGGCCCCCGCATTCCTCGGCCCTGAGCTTCAGCTGACAGCCTCACCGCGACTCCGCAGCTCCTCCAAGCTCGACGTTGCCTCCGAGGTCCATCATGTTGCGAGATGTGCGAGATAAAATGGACATCTTCATCCACCCCAATGCCAGACATCCACCTTGAGGTGGCGTCCACACAATTGATCTGGAATTTCTACCCCCAAAACAACATACAATGGCTCGGAATCGCGCAATTCGCATCGCTGGTACGTATCATTTCAAGCAATGAAGGACGAATGATGGAGGGAGAGGACTGATGCAATTATGTAGGATGCTCCGGCTCCACGACTGATCGTCGCAACGCGATGACGCTGCTCGCGGCGAACTGCGAGAACGACCCAGTTGATGTGCTGGTCGGCGACTGGATGAGCGAGTTCAATATGACTGCGCGAGCTGGGTCGAAAGTCAACGGTATACAAACTACTCTCAAGAAGGCAGAATCGCGACTGACACGAAATAGGTCAGCTCGATGCCTACGAACCTACCTTCCTCGAAGCGCTAGAGCCCTCACTACCCGCCATCTCCAAGTACCGCATCAAAGTCGCCGTCAATGCGGGCGCATCGGACACACAGAAGCTACATGAGGTAGTCACCGAGATGGTCAAGTCGAAAGGCATGGACCTGAGTGTGGCGTGGATATCTGGGGATGAAGTGCTGCCGCAATTGGTCGAGGCGCAGAAGAAGGGAGAATCGCCGTTCAAGAACATATGCACGGGAGAGAAGCTAGATGACTGGCAGTTCGAGCCTATATTCGCGCAGGCATACCTCGGCGGTCTCGGCATCGCCAGGGCGTTCGAGAAGGGCGCGGATATCGTTATCTGTGGTCGCGTATCGGATGCGAGTCCAGTCATCGGTGCGGCATACTGGTGGCACAAATGGCAGCGCTCCGAGCTCGACAAACTCGCGAACGCATTTGTCGCTGGGCATTTGTCGGAATGCTCATCATACAGCACGGGCGGAAACTACACCGGATTCAAAGACTTTGAATGCTTGGGCTGGGAGAACATTGGATACCCCATCGTCGAGATAGCGCATTCCGGGGAGGTCATTCTTACCAAGAACAAGGGCTCTGGAGGCGAGGTCTCGGTCAATACGCTGACTTCGCAGTTGCTCTATGAGATACAAGGACCATGGTACTTCAATTCGGATGTCACTGCGATTCTGGACAACATTTCTTTCGACCATATCTCTGGAAATCGTGTCGCGCTTCGGGGCGTGAAAGGCGCGCTGCCACCCCCTACGACTAAAGTCGGGATCACCGCGAAACCTATTTATCAAGCGGAAATGCACTGGTTCATTACTGGTCTGGATGTCACTGCCAAAGCGCGGATGATGGAGCATCAGATACGGACGATTATGGCCGCGCATATCTACAAGTTCTTGCATCTTTCGTTTCAGACAATCGGCTCAGTACCTGAAAACCCGTCGAGCCAGAACGCGGCAACGGTCGACTTCAGGGTTATCGCGCAGGCGAGGAGAGCTGAAGATCTCGCGCCGGACAAGTTCATTCGACCCTGCATCGACCCCATCATGTGCACCTATCCGGGAGCAACACCGCATCTCGACCTCCGACAAGCGTTTCCGAAGGAAGTGTACGAGTACTACGTCACGCTGCTCCCCCAGTCAGCCATCTCTCATCAAGTCCATCTCAGCTCCGGGGAGGTCATCACCATCCCGCCCCCTCCGCAAACAAGAACCTACCCCAATCGCCAACCCACTCAAGACATGACCACCAACTCAGTCCCCCTCTCCGCATTCGGCGCTACCGTCCGCGCCCCTCTGGGCACAATCGTGCACGCGCGCTCCGGCGACAAAGGCTCTGACTGCAACGTCGGCTTCTGGGTACGGCACCAGGACGAATACGCTTGGTTGCAAAATCTTCTCTCTATGGAATTCATAAAGCATTTGCTTGCGGATGAATATAAGGGTGGCAGGATCGAGCGGTGCGAGTTCCCTAGGTTGAGGGCTGTGCACTTTTTGTTGAAGGACCATTTGGATCGTGGGGTCAGTTGCACGTTGACGGTGGACTTTTTGGGGAAGAATTGTGCGGAGTATCTGAGGGCGAGGGAGGTTGATGTGCCGTTGAGATTTTTAGCTAGGGGGAGGTTATGAAGGTGTGGGTGCAGGTTCGAGTCTTTCTATGATCGTACCATACTTGGGCCTGTGCTAACAATGCGAAGCAACGACCACGTCGACTGCTGCTACCGCCAGAGTGAGCAAAGCAGCCAAAATTCTCAATTCATTGACTTCTGCAGTGCCTATTTCCACTCCCCCATCTCAATTTTGCACCCAGTGCCGCATTGTGCACTTCCATCCAGTCCCTTATAGTCCAGTCCCTCAAACAACAATCCCAAAAGGATCATCATCCGCATCCCTATGCCGAATATACTCCATCCAAACCGCAATCTCTTTTGCAACCTCCTCCCCATAAATCCTCTCCACAAACCCAAACATCAAGTCCGTCCCCGAACTCACTCCCGAACTGGACCAAATATTCCCATCCACAACCCACCGCGCCTTGGGCACCCACTGCACCTGCGGTCTCCACGCCGGAATAACACCCCAAGCGCCCTTGAACGTCGTCGCCTTTTTCCCGTCGAGAAGACCGCTGATGGACGCGATGCCGGAGCCCGTGCAGACGGTGAGCAGGTACTGTAGGCCCGGGTACTGTTTCCTGACGAATGCGACGATGGGGTCTACGACGGAGGGGTTCGGTTGGCCTTTTGCCGAGGGGTCGAAACAGCCCATGCCGCCGGGGATTATGAGCACGTCAAATTGCGGGGCGGTGGCGAAGGTGTGGGTTGCGAGCATGCTTTGAGCGGTTGTGAAGGGGGGCATACCCGTGTTGGAGGGCCAGGTGGTCGGGGAGGTTGATATTGGACCGAGAGTTTCGGCGACGAGCGAGAGGGATATGTTGGGGGTGTGGGTGGAGAGGACGTTGAGAACGTCGACGGGGCCGCAGATGTCGGTCAGCTGGAAGCCGGGGTACAGGATTACGCCGTAGGATTTTGGGGTGGTGGTAGCCATCGTTAGGGTGTGAATGGATGGGCGATGGAGGGAGGTGCTTGAGTGTGGTTGAAGTTGGGGGTCTTTGGAGGTTTGTTGGACTTTTTTTGGGGCGGATTGCCGGTTCTTTTATACCCTAAGGTTGTGTTGGGTGTATCACGGCGATATGGACGCTACAGCGGCGAAGGCGTTGTGTTCAGCCACGTACAGGGTTCCCCTCATGCTTGCATACGCGTACAAGCCTCATAGCCAGAAATGCGTCTGGAAGAGAGGAAAGCTGATCCGGCCGTCAGTGAGTACACGTTGTGGAATGTTTGACTGCTATTCCTCTGAGCACGTAGTTCAGGTGAAAAAACTGAAGACAGCTATCGTAACTGGCGAACGAGGCTACTGTCTACGAGCAGATCGAGGGTCGAACTTTTGGGGCTTTCTATAAGCAAAACGCAGATACATGGAGTTGAGAGTACAATTGCGTTCGGTCAAGGTGTTGCATTTACAGCCCCCACTACCGTTCGTCCGAGCTTGATTTGACCGCAAGCGTACGGGCCTTCACCGGCCCTATCTCACGGCATCACATCGGCAGAGTTCGGCAGCCGAGATGTACAGAAGGCGTGTTCGTATCTTTGGAAATAATTCTATGATCGATGCCGCACTATCTCACCGCGTCGGCATGGCAATCTGCCGGTCGCTTGGATCTTATGTGGGCACTGGTAGTTCCCTTGGGTCCATCGTGAATTGCGAAAGTAATCAACTGGATATCGTACGATGCCTTGATTTGAGTATCAAGCTGAGGAATTTTTCCAATTTGTAGCAGACGTTGCAGTATCGGAGCTAACGTACGTGAACGCAGTTCAGCACCACCAGAATCACGTCATCTATATTCGTCAATGCAAAGTGCAGATGTGCTAGTCTACAGCTACTTATATGAAATAATAAAATCGCCAGTAGACTACCTGCATATTGGCCCTTGATCCGCATCTAGATTTGGGTGCCCAAATGGTAAACCCAATTCCCTTACGCTCAGAAACCAGGTCCCGCGAGCGAAGTGAGTAGGGTCATACTTAACCACAATGAGACTAGTGGAATGAGTGCTGGTTTTCGGCCTGGCGGAAGGATCGGCGATTCTAAAAGCTTGAAATCGCGCCGCAAGCCGATAATGAGAACGCTGGGTATGACATTGTCAATTTCGCTCTATTCTTCAAAGAGCGTTATGATGGGATGGCGAAAGGAGGCTTCATGGTATTTCGAACTTTGCGTTGTATGGGAATAATGTTTCAGAGCGTTATACCATGATTTGATCATGTTACTTGAAGACCCTATGCAGGCGGCCTAGACATTCATACGACGAGTAAAGACGGACCAGAAACTCAACAGAGCAAGTACCCAAAGTAGGGACCAAATGTATCGACGCGTATTTACATCCATAGTCGTGCAGACATCTGATCAAGCCTTGCTCTTCTCATCACCGCGCGCCGTATCTTCAATCACCTCCACCTCAGTACCCATCTCAAATGCCTTACCCAACCTCCTCCGCTCTTCCTCTGTCATATGCGAGTAATCCACCGCAACATCATCTCCAAACTTGGCACTAATCTCCTCCAAGCTCAAGCCCTTAGTCTCAGGATAAAATAGGTACATGATCGTGGCACCGACGATGGGCAAGACGACTAGTACGATCAGCATCTATGTGTGAAATTGATAGTGGATTAAGGGGGGTAGTGCTTACTGAAGATAATGTAATACTTCCAGCCCACAGTGTTGAAAGCGACAGGCGCGCACATCGTGTATATGAGCGAGAAGCAGAAGAGCGCCGAGATACTGAATCCAGCGCCTTGGGCACGGATAGACGTCGGGAAAAGTTCGCCCGCGTAGACGTACGACGAGGCATCCATCGAGCCGCCGAAGAATGTAACGACTGCAAAGGACATCAGCAAGTCCTTTCCCCCATAACCAATCACCACGGGGTTGACTTACACAGATACAGAAAGAAAACTCCGAACCCGTTGCCAATTTTATTGTCGGTCCCGCCGTACACAGCAACACACCCCGTAAACCCCGCGACCGAAACCGCGCACCCAAGCTGCCCGATGACCATGATGGGGATTCGTCCGATCTTGTCGAGCCAGAGCGAATTCATGTAGTTCATAAAGGCGGCCCAGGTATCCCAGAGTGCGTAGAGCATAAGTGGGAGCGAGCCGTAGAGCCCGAGGCCGTTGTAGAGGAGGACTTGGTAGTTGTTGATGACGAGGCAACCGGTGGACTGGACGAGGCCGCTGTTTATATAGTCAGTGAGTCCGCCATGGATGGATTGAGTATAGACTTACAGCGTCAAAAAGCCAAATAGCAATCTCTTCCGATACGACTTCCTCTGGAACAGCAAAATCCACCCCTGCACCCAACCCTGCCGCCACCCCTCCTCCCGTTCAAGGTCAAGCTGCTTGCGAATCTGATAAAATTCTTCTCTCGCAAGTAAATCGTCTTCTTCACCCGGCAGCCGGTGCAGGTCTCTCAGAATCCTGAGACCCTCGTCAAAGCGATCGTTCGCCATAAGATGGCGGGGGGATTCTGGAAGCCACGGCGACCCGATGAACAAGCACAGGGGAGGCACAACTTGGAGTGCCAGACAAATGCGCCACTGCGCGGTTTGCGATGCGACGTAGTAGCAGCCGAAGCCGGTCCAGCCCGCGAGCGCGTAGCCCACGCAGAGGATGAAGCCGTGTGAGCCGACCATGCGGCCACGGGATGCGGCGGGGGAGATTTCACTTTGATAGAGGGGCGTTATGACGTTGACCATGCCGACGCCGATGCCTGTGTCTTGTCAGGTCCAAATCCAGGGTACAAACAATATTGCTGTTCTGCATTATCAGCACGACTCACCCATAAGAAAGCGACCGGCCAAGAACATGGCTATATGCACACTACCGGCCTGAATTGCAGCAGCTACGACGCACAGCACTGCCGTGATCTGAATACTCCTTTTCCTTCCCACGAAGTCCGCTAACCAGGTAATAACGAAACATCCGAGCAGTCCGCCGCCAGCGAACAGCCCATTGGTTGCGCCAGTGATTCGTGAACCCTCTGCGGCATTGGGACCTGTGAGAGAGATGTTGAAGTATGCGAAGAAAGAGGGTAGACCGATGACAGCGCCGATGATGGCGGAGTTGTAGCCATAGGTAAGGGACCCGAAGGTCACCAGGAAGACGATGAGGTAGTTGTAACGATTGGCTGATTTCGGCATGGTGCTTGAGTTGTAACCGCACGACAGCGGGTCTAACGTCTAGACTGCGCAGACAAGCTCAAGCAATCCAAATTTAAGCTCCTAGGGAGATCAGCGGTAGCTTGGACTTATGAGCTTCGCGAACCAGTCGGCGAGTCATGATGCTCCTTCTCCACAATCTCGAGCAAAAGGCTTAGCGCTCCCCGCAATCTCGTACCCTTGTTCTAGCCTTCCCCGCAAAAGCCGGTATGCTTGACGGTCCATCCTTTCTGCATGCTGTCGTCTGATGTGCTGATTTTGGGGAAATCACATTGCGGTCCAGATGCGGGAAATGCCCAGGGATGCGGCTGCTGACAGAGGACTAGGTGGTCTTCCCCGCAATTTGGGGATAACAGGTTGGGGTAAACTCCGCACACGCTGCCCCGATATACGCCAAAGCTCGCAGAAGTCACCAAAACATGTGCCTAGGGTTACTAAAGCTCACGTCACTGTATCTCCAAGCGCAAAAACACACAACCAGACAGCATTACTCGTTTCCAGTTCCCGCCACGCATGCCTCCGTCATTCGCCGCGCGCCAAACTCCTCACACGGTCTTCGAACTCCCTTTTCCATTGCGGCATACTCGTCCTCAACCGCATCTCGTGCACATCCTCCTCAAAAGCCTCCAACGTCGCTCCAGACCAATCTGCAATCTCCTGTGCACTATTCCCGCCATACTGCCGTATGATGACCCTCTCCAGTGCATGTAGCCTCTCTGCTCGCTGCTGCCTCAAGTTCTTCAGTAACGAGAGCAGAGCCGTTGGATCCGCATTTGGGTAGCCCGTATTGATCTGCACCTCTCTCACATTATTCGGCACCATGCTACCTATACATGGGATATCTTCCTTGTTCCATGGTCGATCGCCTTGGGGAATCACGGCATTTTCGCCTAACCGTTGCCCAGATTCGACAGGTGGGCCGCAAAAGACTTGAATATCTACTTCGAGCTTCTGGATGTTTGGCAGTGCGAGGAAGGAGGAGGCGCCATTGACGATGTCGCCGGAGAGCTCGTCGATTGTGAGTGCGACTTCGAGGATCGTGTTGCTGCAGTGGCGGGCGAGAGCCTCGATAAAGGTGCCCGGGTTCCAGTCGTGCTGGCAGCCGTGGTTCTTTGTCGAGTGGGAGTACTTGAATATCTCGAGCTTGGGCGTGTGCGCAACTAGATTTGACAGTCCCTCGGCGTCAATGCAAGAGTTGACGAGTTCCAGGCGTCTCAAGGAAGACTTGAGACCCGGAGTTCCCCATTCAAATGGAATGCCGGTATAACCGTCGTCCACCGCTACCACGCCCACCAGATACATTTCGGTCAAAGAATTCAGTGTCATAAGCGGTTGCAGGCTCTGTAGTCCCACCTTGCTATCGTAGCCATCGGACATAAATGGCAGAACAACCTCAAGCTTGCTGAGCGGCCCGTTTTCAGCGTTCGCAGCGCTCACCATGCCGGCGAACCCGCGTAGAAAATCCGCCGCCCCATCGCTATCGTGATAGGGAGCTTCTATCCAAAATGGCGACAGACGAAGAACCCTAAGATTGGTCAGTAACCCAAGCAGCATGGCCATCGCGCGCCACGACTCCCAAAGGTCCACGATGGGGGTACCGTCCACTGCCTGTTCCATTAGGGACGCCCACCACTCCCGGGCATTTTCCAGATTCGCGTGGATGTAGAATGCGGACCCGGTGACCGTCTCCCATATCTTCTCCATTGCCTTCGCATCGGCGCGGAAATTATAACCGCCACCTCGCCCTTCTCTTGCGGCAATATTCTCGGGATAGTCCAAGGATGTTCGCCTATCCCAGAGATCCAGTACTTCAATATACTCGGCAACAAGTGGGTCCAGCGAAATCTCATGCAGAATACCGAGTGTATCGCTGCGCGTCGGTGTCGAGTAGTTGTCGGCACACCTCCATCGCCGCTTCAGCGCGTTATGCCGCTCGATCTGAGATTTCGCACGTCCATACAGAGCCTTGCACGTGAGTGCGAGCCCTTCAAGTCCCAAAGGGAGGCTGAGGTCAATAATAACGTCGATGATCTCTGGGGCCAAATCGAGAAAGCCCATTGTGCGATGGTAAGCCGGAGATAGGTCTGAAAGAAAATTCTGCGGGCGGGTGGCGAGAAAAAGAGAAGGCGTGAGTGGGATGCAAATAACAAAGAATTCGAAGAACTGAAGGGGAAAAATTGTGTATGAATACCGTGAATACAAACTTTTTGTTGAGCTAAGATGGGACACGTCAGATGGGTTTTGGGAGGCGATCTGTGGAAGTAGAGGGGAAAGGCTATCGGTGAGCTGATAGCGACGGTCGAGATGACCGAGCCAATGGTGGCGATCACGTAAGCTCACATCGTTGGTGCCTTACATGTGAGGCTGTAAGCTATGCTCAATCTTTCCTAGTGCGGGATCTCCACTACGCAGTCACGACCCGCTTGTCGTCTTTTCGTGGGAAAGCAAATAGACTGGAGGCGGAGCATACTTTTCAAACGTAAATCACCGCGTGTGATTAGATAAATGGTAAATTTGGAACTAGATGGAGACTTTTAGTGTTGGTGTACGGTCCCAAACTACCTCGTCACCTCTGCCACATTCAACTTCTCAAGCTACACCACTAATTACATGGTTCTATTGACAGAGAAGCTGTGATATCAACTACCACAATTAAACACTCAAGAGGAAGGGCCCATCCCACCAGCTTCACATTTTGCTAGTTCGTCTGAAAGGCCCCAGTCGCCTTCAGCAAAATATTTCCATGTGAAACCTCTGATGAAGTGGGATTAGCACTTTTTACCTTACATTTGTCCTGTGGTGTCTCTGCAGATGAATGAGTTAAACGCCGTGTCGTGCTCTACCCTCTGGTAAATCTTGTGACTGGTACGAAGTCACGAAAAGAGGTTACAAGATGTCTCACTCAGGCCACGAATCTTCCCTCACCGCGTGCTAATGTCTCGCTCCGGCCACGAGACTTCCCTCCTCCTCAACACAACGGCCGTGGTCTAAGGCACAAAACCGCAGGACCTATTTGATGATTCACTGGTCAGTAGTGTGACCTTCTTTGGCTAGTTTTATCTACGTGGAACCTTGAAGGATATCCCTGACTGAATAAAGCAAAATTCGGATAGGTAAATTTAAATGTCTCACTCCAGCCGCAAGAATTCCTTCACTGCGTCCTGCCATTATTCGTTCCCTGCCATGCTCCCCTCCACTAGCACCCACACTTCATACAATCTCGAGCCCCAACAACCCAATACGCGAAACCTACCAACAGTAGTACACCATCTACCCAACCTTCCGCTTCTCAGCCACAACATTCCCCTCCTCTTCACCCCCGCCCACCAAACTCTCCTTCCAAACCCATAACACCCCCAACGCGGCCGCAGGCCCAACCAGCACCGTCGCCACAACCGCCGCAACCGCACGCTTGATAGTTCCACCGGGCCTAACCTCTCTCAACAGCATCAAAACCCAGGCTAACCCACTCCCGTTCACAAACAAATAATCAAACTGCAGAATCCTCCTCAGTCGTCCCTCCCAAGTATCTTCGACCAGCGGATGCGGGAAATATACATCGCGGAGCGGATACGGACAGTAAAAAAGTGTATAAGTCCACATTCCCACTGAGATGGCGATGAGAGGAGCGAGGAGTAGGGAAATGGACGCACGGTAGCTCAGCTTCTTTCCGATATTAGGCATGCGGAAGGGCAGGTATCTGATAACGAAGCGGATAGCTTCATACGCTAGCCAAATCCGCACTGAGTACAATTGCCAAGCCCACGTCCAATAATGCCGGCTTTGGAAGCTGGGGTGGTACATCATTCCTGCTACAGGCGCGTAGTGGAAGATGAACAGGAGCGGGAGATAAATCCACGCCTTCCCGAGATCGATCCGTCGTTGCGTCCCATCCTTTCGCCCGATCGCAGGAGTAAAAAGAAGGAATAACCCATAGTAAATAGGCAACATCACCCCGCCGCCAACAAGCTGCGCAAAAAGCGCAAAGACAACCGGACTGCTGTACTCCGTCAACAAGCCTCCTACCACGCCGCATGCCCAACACCCCAGGCAAAAGGAAAAACCGCACTCACAACCCTGCCCCCCTCTCCCTCCCCCCCTCGCACAACCAAACCCCAAACCAAACCCCCACATCCCCCATAAACGGCCCCATCATCCAGCGACTCACATCATCATACCCCATAGCACTAGGCGCAAACCCGACCGTAACATCGCGAAACACCTCGTCCAGGAAGGCCAACCAATGAAAGCGGTCGAGGATGGCGACTTTGCCTTCGGCCCACTCGATGTACCCCGTTGCGCTGGGCGAAGGGAAGTTGGCGATAAGGGTGGGGATGTCCATTAGGTAGGCACAGAAGGGGCCGGAGAGGAGGAGGGACCAGGCGATGGTGCGGCGGGAGGTAGTTAGTGGGCCGGATGGCATGGTTTTGGTGGGGAGGGGAGGGTTGGTTTGCGGATTGTGTGGATGAGGAGCTGTGAGGTCTCGCGAAGAGTGGAGCGGAGAAGTCCGTCTTGTAGGATTGTAAAATTAGGCGCCATGCACGGACGTCGCCTAACTAGGATAAGTAAGGTCGTTGCCGAATGGTGTAGAGTACAAGGGTCACGAATCGAGCCCAAGAGCCATTAAGTAGCCCAAGGCCGAAAAGATTACCAGAACACGCCTGCCGGAAAAGTCAAGCTACATCAAACCCAAACCTCGCTCGCCAAGTCATGAGCTGTGGAACGATAACCTTTATCAATTTGGGCAATTACCTCGCTACCAAATACCAGCGGTTTTAGTGCTTACAAACCCTTGTGTTGGCAAATGTTGACAAGCGTAACACTAAGTGATGCTTTCCTTTCCTTTTTCGTTTGAATTTTTTGACATATAGCTTTGACCACCAGCGCCTTGTTGCATCACACGTTCATCTGAAAACCCCGGTCATTACGTTTCATCCCTCTCACAAAAGCTCCCATAACCACGTCACCAACCGAGCACCAGAGAGTACCCGCGCCAACGAGCGCTGCAGTCAACGACAATGCCGCCACCGCCGCGCACGCAGCTACGCAGCTCGGAAATCCTTATCATAAGCGGGAGGAGGACTATGCTGTGTGGAAGACCTGGAGAGACGCTGGCGGCCCGGAAGAATTTGCAAACCTCTACGACGTCAAGGCCGACGATCTTGTAGCCCACAAAAATATTCCAGAGAAGACATTGCTGGTGTATGTGAACAAGCCATATCGCGTACCTGGTCTGCGCGACCAAATCAATGAGGTACGGTACGCTTGGGGAAGGGCTCACCCATTTCCCTGGAAGGAAGTCCAGAAGATTATGCAGGGAGCAGGGGACTATAGCGCATGTCTAGCGACGACGATGAATCGTTAGAGGATGAAGAAACAGAGAACGAGGAAGCAGAAAACGAAGTAGCGGCTAGAAAAACTAGGAGCGCAAGTCAAGAGACTTGCTAAATGCAATAAAAATGCAGACTTTTAGCTAATGTTGGCTGAGAAACAGGACACCAACGACGATCATAAAGTTCGCGCTTGGTCTTCGTCTCCGTCGCCGTCGCCGTCGCCGTCTTGATATACGCCGTTCTACAGTAGTCCACGAAAGAGGCTTCGCGCTACGCGTCTTACCGGTAGTAGCCCGGCTAAACGCCTAAAGCACTCTTATATGTACTAGGGGCGGATGAGGGTTGTGGACCAGGGGGCATGGATAGGGGTTTATACCTTGTGGTGCTTAAAGATCGCTCAAACTACATCAAAGCCCAAACAGCGCTCGCCATCGCACCTAGAACGCCGAATGCAGATCCCTTCAACCTTCCTCGCCCAAACCCTCAAACCCATCCACCAGCCCTCCACCCGCGCCCTCACTAACCCCTCTCAAACCCTTCAACCCCATCAAACTCAAAAACTCGTTATCCTGCTCCCAGTCCATCTCCTCGAACCAGCTACTCGGCAAAAAAGGTAGCCCACCACCCCCGTCAAATGTGCCCATGCCCATGCTCGAAGCCTGGAAGCCGCCGAACAGCGGCGTAGCGCCGCGGGTGGGTAGAATTGGGTTTGAAGACGACGAGGTAGGGAGGTCAGGTAGCGCGAGGGTGGACGCGCGTGTTCCACGGGCGGAATTCGGGAGCGTGATGGGTTGTTTCAAGAGTGATGGGTTGATGGGGGGGTCTTCGGGTTGGGGGTTTGGGTGGGAAGGGTCGTCGCGACTGGGGTCGCTCGAGTCGCGGACGAAGTGGCTCACCACGTTGGCCATCAGTACGGCCGGTTGATACGTCTCGCTCATCTCACTCAGACACTCGCCGAGGCCTTTGAGAAAGCTTAGGAGCCGGGCTCTCTCCGTACCATCGTGCTCGCTCTGTAACATACTTATTTCTGCCATGAGTGCAGTTGCAGCGGTACCGACATGTTGAAGGCCGGTGACGAAGATTCGTTGGAGGGAATATCGCGTCCGGTATGCAGAGATGATCTCGGCTATTTGGATGGCGTTGCTGACGCAGACATTGCGAGAGAGGGTGCTAAAGTGTGTTGAGGAGGAGTGGCGGGACGTTGATTCATTTTGTGGTTGGGGTTGTGTGGGAAATGTGCGGTGGAGCAGGATGAGAGCATTGTGATATTGCGTGCTACTGCAGTCAGCATATTGAATACTCCTTCAGGTTACAGGAGGGGAACATACTGTAATAGATAGAAACTTGACGGTGCAATCATGACATTGTCCTCCGTCCACTGGAGCCTTTCTGGTAACCCGGCGTGCCAGTTGTTCAGCTTGCGATCTAGAGTTGCAATTTTCACGTAAGCATCCGAAGGCTTGAGTTGCTTCCTTAGGTCCCGCGTTTCACAAATAGGTTCCAGCAGGTCCATGAGCTGGAGTAGCGCTTCGTAGACGCGTGTCTCTATCGTTTTTTCGTACGCATACGTGCGTGTCTGACTTTCGATGAGGCGATCAAAGTCTTTGTTCAAACAAGCCGGTGCTATATCGGAAGGTTTCAGCATCGTTGGCCGGCCAAGGTATAAAGCCCACCAGCTGCGTGATGTCAGCGAAACAGAGATCAATTCAGAAAGATGGTGTAATCAAGGGGGAAGCCTACACGTCATTCATGATGCATGCCCACAGCACCATATGTCTTATCTGCACTTCTCGGTCCGTGAGGCGCAGCTCACTCGGATCAACATGCAATCCCACATCAAATAACAACCTAAATGCCATACCGGCAAACATCCAGCCCGTGTCGTCTTTGCCGATACCGACTTCTAGGTCGCCAAGCAAGAAAAACGCTTGTAGAGACGGTATGCCGCCAGGCTTGACGAGCTCAAGCTCAGCCATCTTCTTCGCCTTCGTATGAAATGTTGACGAATCAGGATGTGGTGAAGACGTAGCAAGCTTCTTCATGTCTGTTCTGGTTTTGTCCGCATACCGGTAGCCAGCAGCAAGCATCGTCATATGCAGGAAATTCGAGTAAAATTGCGTCCCGCCGCTCCTAAGATCGTCAAGAAATGCCCATTTGTGGACGATGTGAAGTGCGGAGTTGTGACAGTCGAAGAAGAGATCAATCAGGTAGTCGTGCGTGTCAGGGCTCAAATCTCGAACGAGGGTAGAGATGGGCCAGAAGGACTCCGGTGTTCTTGACTGGTCGGAAGTAGACCGAGAGAGGATATGCATGCTCGTTGTAGGGCCGAAGAAGCGTACGCGCCCAGACGCCATGTCGAATTTGACAGGCCGGGGGATGAGTTTCCCAATTATTGTTTTGCTCTGTCCGATTTCGGAAAGGTGAGATGAGGTGACATGGAGAGAGGAGTCTGTATATGGTGGAGGCTCATCGTCATATCTAGGAGTCGATTGTGGTTCTGAACCAGTCTCTACGGCACTCGAGATGCCAATCTGATTCTGGGTTGTATCCGAGAGAACTCCGGATGGCATAGGAATCGCATGTCCTTGCCCAGTTTGCTTGAGGAGGCTTTCCAAGTCTTGAATGCGCTTGCTGAGCTCGTCTGCAACGGCTTTCGAATTGGCACGACTGTATTTCGAGAATGAGCGCGGGTTCTCAGGGCACGAGGGTCCGCACTCACTTCTTTCTTCCGTCCCTCGAGTCGAAAGCACAAGTCGTTCCAGTCTGTCGACACTGATTGCAAGCGTTCTGTCCCGGGTTGACCTTGCACTACAGATAGTAAGCCACAGTCCATTGCGCGAGGACGCGGCACGTGCCCTAATTCGACTCTTCCGACAATTCAGACAAGCCATGGAAGCCCGTCGCCTCCGTCGTGCCGAGAGCTCGGAATCCGCAGTGAGGCTCATCTTTGCGTGCTGTATGGGTTATGGAATGGAGGGAGCTGTGGACCGGATTACGAAGAGGCAGTATGCATTCGAAGCCGGGAGGAACGTGGAGTCCGGCACTCGCCCTCATTAGCGTGATGATAGATCGACTGCACTAAGGCTAGGGTGGCGGGGCCCCGGATTTGGGGTGGAAAAGGTTAAGCGGTGTTTCTACCATACGGCTGGAACACCAGCAGCGCCATTGTCTTATGCAACGAAACTGGCAGAAGATCGTATGCGATAAAATTGAAGTAGGACATGTGACATGTGATTTTGTCGCCACAAATATGTGAAGAACGCTCCGAGCTGCCTCGCCATTGAAGTTGGTGGCGAGGACGCCGTGCTTACCATCCTCGGTCATAACGATTCCTTCGAAACATGCCGCGACGTCGAAGCCATGATAACGGGCCTTGGATCTCACAAGGCCACTGTGAGGTCATGGTGCTAAAAGAAATCTCTCCACCATTCCCATGCTTCTTCTCGAAGATACCGTTTCCGTCGGCGCTGAGCAAATCAATGGGAAAGCGGAGATTTTCGCAGTCGTCCACAAGGCACTTGAAGCCGGAGAAGTAGCCGCCACATAAGTAAGCTCCGCAATCGATAAGGTGGTCCCAGACCAAGCTACCGGTTTGTTGGTTGAACTCGGCATCGCGATTCCGTTGGTGCCACCATATGCCCGCTATCTACCGTCGGATAGGGGTCATCTTACGCCCAACCAAGAGTGTGTTATCGACAACGCGCCGTTGTTCAGCGCCACACCGACGCCAGCACCGCCCAGGTAGCATTGAGCGTACTCAGCGTGTAGCCCCAGTCGGCCAACAGCTCGCAGTCGATCAAGCACGAGAACCCCTCGCCCTGCTTGATGGGCCGGTTGACGTCTGTCACCTCGTCGCCCTCCAGATATCCCACCTCCAAAGCGTAACTCAGCCTCTTCCCTTCGTCAACCACGGCGCAGCACAGCACTTGTGTCCCTTGCCCCAGCGGCGATACAGACAGTGATGCCTAGCATCAGTGAGCGGGTCGCAGCCAGCGGCTGTACTCGGAACGGGACCCTTCTTCACCATGTCTAACGGCACTAGCGCTAAGTTGTCAAGGAAAGTGTAGTCGAACAGACCCAGCTCTCCCAGCAGCTTGCTCTCAACCCGCAACTTCCCCTTTTCAATCATCTGCGCGCCGTGAAGCGTGATCGTGCACTCCCACATCCAATCGTCGACGATGGTATCGATACTGAGCTTCGCGGAGGGAGCTATTGGGTCGCTTCCAGTTGGAGAAGCCGCCCGGGGCCCGGCGATACGAATGGGACGTTTCCCTGGATTGGTGTGTGGCTCGTCGTTCGTGGTGTTATACTGGCATTGCCCTTGCTCGCTTTGGTAGCCAGGTTCCGGGGATGTTACGACGGGCTTCGCGTGCGAGGTCTGACGCCCGGGACGGCATCAAGGCGGTTGCGATTTTAAGTCCGAAGACCGGCTCGCCACGGACGAGATAGCCATTCTGAGCGGATGGGAGGGGAAAGGCGCGTAGGCAAGATGCGGTCGGAGGTGGGTTTAGATGGGATTTCCGACGCGTCCGTGAGAGTTGCAGTCCATGCCAAGTGCCGTTTTGGGGCGCGGAGGCGGGGTTGTTTATGTCCGAACTCCCATCGGCAAACGACTTCCTCCCACAACACCATGGCTCGGGGTGTCGGCAGCGCTTCCGATGGAAATAGGAATGTCGGAGTGTTGGATGGTGATGCTGGATGGGGTCTCATGGCCAAATGACAGGATTTGCAGAGGGAATATAGGTAGGACCATATCCGCTTTCAATTGACCTTCATTTCCTCTCAATCGTTCTCTATCTATTGCATCCCATCATGTCTATCAAAGACAACGTCATCTGCATCACGGGCGCCGCCTCGGGAATCGCCTTCGCCACCGCCCACCATTTCGCTAGCAAAGGCGCCATTCTCTCCCTCGCCGACATCCAGGAAAAGCCTCTTAATGACCTCGCAGAAGAGCTACAGAAGCGCGGGACCCGGATTCTAGCCACCGTTGTCGATGTCAGCAACCGTGCGTCGGTGGAATCCTGGATCGCAAAGACAGTAGGAAAGTTCGGCAAGCTCGACGGCGCCGCCAATCTCGCCGGCGTCATCGGGAAGCAGCACAACCTGGCCGGTATCGCGGACATCGACGACGACGATTGGGACTTTGTGCAGAGTGTTAACGTCAAGGGCATGTTGAATTGTTTGCGGGCGCAGGTGCCGAATATGAAGGATGGAGGTGCTATCGTGAATGCCGCGAGTATTTCCGGGCTGGTCGGGTCGAAGAACAACGTCGCGTATTGCGCGTCCAAGCATGCGGTTGTTGGAATGACGAGGGCACTGGCGAAGGAATTGGGCGAGAAGAATATTCGCGTGAACTGCTTCTGTCCGTAAGTTGCACATTCGGTCCCTCTCGTACCATATGTCCCCGTACTGATTCACACCAGTGGTCCAATCAACACTCCCATGCTGAGGCAGTCTGCGGCCCTGCGCGGCTCCACTCTGGACTACAGTTTCCTTGCGCTGAAGAGGGCGGCCGACCAGACTGAGGTGCCGCCACTGCTCGAGTTTCTGATCTCGGATGCGGCGTCATTTATCACCGGTGTGGCGATGCCAATCGATGGGGGTTGGTACTGTTAGACGATATAGCGTAGAGAATACCATTTGTATCGGGCGATCGTGAAAAGGACATCATGTCTGTTACAAGTGTAGCTCCTGACATTGAAGTCTAGGATCTAAAGCACGCTGGCAGGTGTAGCCGAGAGAGAATTCTTAAAACGGGAATAGTGCTCAGGCTCCGTCACCTCGCACATCTCAATATTGTTTCGTCGAGCGTCTGCCTATACCAACGAGTTGTCGCGCAGGTGTAGAGGAAGACCTACTTTGGATTAAACCCGAACAAGTCCGGACATCGCACCCCGCAATCGCTCTCCACCTCTCCGCATAATTGCAAATTCGACTGGTTAAATTTGCGCCATCGAGAGTCAGAGGGCATCCATCCAACGACGAGGCGCGAGTCATGACGAAGAGTCGCATCGAGGCCCCTCTTTTCCAGTAGCCAACCGCGTCGCGGGATTCCTTACCCGATGCTCGCGTATAATAGAAATAATTATGGCTCCGACTTCATCCCATCCTATTCCGCAGGTTTCCCCAAATTTTCGACTGCACGTGGTTAATACACGGAAATTGTATCATAGTGTCGACATCATGGGCTCAATTGACATTCCTCTGAAGGACAAAATCATTCTCATCACAGGCGGTGCATCGGGTACGTCCTCCACGCTACAATCAAACCCGATAAACCTGTCACACTATTTGTGTGCTCACATCCACAGGCATCGGCCTAGCCCTCGCAAAACAATCCTCCTCCCTCGGCGCTAAAGTCCTCGTCAGCGATCTCCGAACAACGCCCGACTTCGACCACTTCGCCGCGGGCAACCCCAACATCGTCTACGTGCAATCCGACGTAACCCACTGGCCCGACTTCCTCAAGCTCTTCAACGTCTGCGAGCAGAAATGGAACGACGTACCCGACGCTTACGGCATCTGCGCCGGTCTTTTCGAACCCGGGTTTTCGAACTTTTGGCAGGATCCGGAGGACGAGAAGGGGTATAAGCAGGTCGACGTTAACGTTAGTCACCCGATCAAGTTGACCAGGTTAGCAATTAAGAAGAGTCTGGGGAGGGGAAAAAGAGCGAGTGTTTGTATCATTGTAAGCTCCCATCCCGACCCTGTCCACGTGATGGTGGTGCGGATCTTCGGAGTTTGAGAGGGAGACTGACATATCGAAGGCATCAATCGGCGGCCTAGGAGGAAGCTTAGCAGCGCCCCTCTACTGCGCGACCAAACACGCCATAGTCGGCTTCGTCAAATCCATGAAAGACAGCGAGCCCCTCACCTCCGTCAAAATCACTACCATCTGCCCGGGCCTCGTGAACACGCCGCTCTTCACCCCAGACAAGATCACGCAGTACTCATTTGCGGAGAGCAAGGCGCTGATGCCCGGTGATGTCGCGGCGAATATGCTACGGCTGCTGCAGGAGAAGGAGTTTGGGTGTGGCACCGTGCTAGAGTTGAGTAAGGCGGGGACACGGGTCGTGCCGGAGTGGAATATTGAGCCGTCGAGTGCGGAGGGGACGGGGCAGAATGAGGATGAGCAGAAGGCGGGGTTGCAGGCGTTGTTGGGGCCTATTAGAGAAAAGTTAGGGGGGGAGAAGGCATCGAAGTTGTGAGTCGTTGATTGGTCGAGCGAGGGCTTGCAAAGTTCTTCGTTTCTTTGGGCCCTAGGTGTTACGTAAGACTTGATTAAGAGAGTAGTAGCCATCGCATCTCTAGGAAGCAGAGTAAGGCGTGAGAAAAACACATAGAGTACCATCCCAAGTACCTTAGGCCTGGAGACTAGTTATGTAAGACTTAATGTAATAATTACGCCGCTAGGTGGCATTTTAATCGTATTTACTTAGTATTAATATCAGGTTAAACGCCGCTTAAGGCAAGGCCGTACCATACGACATCTAGAGACCCTACGTGGCGGTGCGGAGAACTTCGTAAGCAGTGTGCTTTATATGTAGGCCGGCCTACTCAGCCCATCCAGCCTATCCAGCCCATACGGCCCGGGCCAGCCCATAGGCTATATAAAATACAGTGAATGTCGTCTAATTAGCTAGTTTAGTATTTTACTATAGTTTCGTATTGTTTTAGATAAGCAAGGGTTACAGTAGGGCATTAAAATCCAACGTTAACTTATTACGGTGATGGCTATCAACTACAGTATATACGTATTTGTATCGTTTTCAGAGGTCTCCTATTATAATGAGGTTACGAGGCCAGCAAGCCCCCCTAAATACGCCGGCCCCTCTGTTGGGTGGCTAATTATTAAGCAGCCAGCCCTTAACGTTGCCCTCGTCGTCGTTTTCTGCCCCTTCTACGTTGTTTAATATTTACGAGGATACTAATGGTAACGACGCCCTTACTAAGCTGGAGAGCGAGCAGGTCCCTTGCCCTACGGAGTTTTAGGTTACTAACGGGGAGAGTAAGGTCGTACATGCTAAATAAATAGGCGCCTTTTAAGTACTATATAACTACTTATTTATTAACTAGTCTTTAAAGCGTATAGAGACTCTCTATTAGTTATTACGCCCTTACTAAATAACTACCTAGTAGTAGAGCTACGAAATCCTATTATTAGGGTTAGTTAGGCAAGACAATAGCCTCTAGTTCTTATATTACTTATGCCACCTAAAAGGGTATAGTAATTACCTATATAAAGTAAATACAGGGAGCAGAGCAGTACTAGGTTACTTTAGAAAGGCCTATTCATTAGTTTATATAGCAGCGTTAAATAATCCTGTACCTACGTTTAAAAAAGCGGCTACGCTTAACTTATTGGATAGAACTAATCCCTAATAACGTAAGGTCTACGTCTAGATGCAAGAGATATTTAAGCTAGAGGTACTTTAATTAGATATTCTTTAGTAGGTAGTATATAATAATATCCCCTATTATAAGCTTAAAAGTATTTACTTTTATTAGATTATTGCTCGCATATTTCTATTTATTAATTAAGAGATTATCCTATTAGCCCTAACACTTTTACGCTAGATCTAGAAAGAGTACGCGGTCTATAAGAAAGAGATCTAAAGTATAATAAGTAGGGCTGCTAGTAAAATATACTTATTATTTAACTTTTAGACTAGCTGTAGGCGGAAAGCTTTAAATAGGGTTACAGCTTATTTTATAAATAAGAACCTTTAGTACTAATGTAACGCCTCTCTGCACCAGAGACCCGCTAGGCATGCCTTGGTTATACCTTAGCACGTAACTATCCCTATATAGCTTTACTCCTACGTATCCTTACTCCTTAAGGATTCGTCTACCTATTAAATCTATACGTTACTTTACTACTTGTCCCCCTATTACTATATGCCCTTATAATTTAAATCCTTCTAACTCTCTTTAGACGTAATAGCTAAGGCGGGTAGGAAATAAAGCTTTCTATCCTATTACTAATAGAACCGCTAATAATAATTCCTTTAAACTAGCGCCCTTAGAACTAGCAAAATAACTAAGATAAAAGCTAGCGCGCAAAAGGGCCGCGCAGGTTCTAGCTAGGCCCTAGAGACACCCTATGCGGTTTCTAAGACCTAGCTTGCTACAGAGTAAATATAACACTAGCTGCGCAACTAGCAGCTAGGCTTTATAAAGGAACTAGATAAGAAAGATAAACTTTATAACCTAGAAAATAACTTAGACCCTAAGGGAGACTAAGGCCTCCTTAGACCTGCTAACTACCTAGCACGTTTACGCAAAGACATTAGCATATAGGCATCCTATACTATTAGTAGTATAGGTCTACCTTTATTTGCTAGTAGGAATAAACTAATAACCTATAGAAACTATAATAACTGTAGGCAACACCCTAACACAGGTAAGGCGTTAAACCTTACGTTTTAAGGTAGTAAAATAAAAATAACGCGTTAAAGATTTAACTAACCTGTAGTAGCCTATTAAATAGAGCTATTCTAGAAATAGGTTTAATTATAGAAAAGTAGCGCACTCTAAGCTAAAATTAATAAAGTAAAGGCTATTTATAATACCTTCTATAATAACTTTAGCACCCCTCTAGCAACGCTATATAACACCGCTAGCACTTCCGCAGGGAATATACGTAAGGCTATTTAAAGTCTAACTTAAGCTAGGGACGCTTCTAAACTTAGGGAAGTAAAAAAACCTCTATTTATTTAGCAGATTAAACGTTAGATTAAATATATTAATTACTTTATAGATATTAACTTTATAACTAAAGATTACACGTAACGCACCTAATAAATTATTACGTTAATTAAATTTAATATATACTAAGACATCCTTAACTAAGAGGTTAATAACTAGACTCTAACTACCTAGGTATAGGTATAATAGTAGGTCTAGAGCCTTATAAAAGACTCTATCCTTATAAAGTATAAAAACTACTTTTACTTTTAGAACTTAGAGTAGTAATAGGAGAATAAGTTTAACTTCTTTTATAACTACTTTACTAACTAGTTAGCTCTCCTTAACCTAAACCCCTTTAAGGGGCTCTAGGGCGAAATAGCGAAGGTCTTCTTTATCTAGGCCTAATATTCTAAGCTATTAAGACGTAAGGTATAGAGGGCTAGGCAGCTTAAGAATATTACTAACTAAGACTCTTTTAAGCAAGCTATTAGGGATGCGGAGACAGCCCTAGAGGTTACTAGGCCTATTCTAAGTACCTTCTAACTATAAGCTAGTAGAACATTATCTATAGGTAGAAAGCGTAGAGCATTATTACCTAAGGGTAATAAGCAGAAGCGCCTAAATAAGTAGAAATTATCTAAGAGTAGCTTTTAGAACTGTCTAGATTCTACCTATAGTATAACTCTATCTAAACCTAATAGAGGAGTAAGTTCTTTAAGAGATTACTCTAAGAGGGATAAGAAGCCTTACTAAAGATAACGCGGTAGTAACTAGAAGCTAGATAAGTCTAATAACTAGGTAAAAAAAGAGAAGTTCTAGTAGCAACTCTTAATGCCTAGCTACTAGGACTAACTAAAGGTAATACCTAACTCTAGTTAGTAGTTAATATTTAACTACTTAACTCTAATAGAGTTTTAGTAATATTATAGGAACTTTTTAACTCTAGAGCTAAATTAAACCTTATTTAGAAGAAAATAGCAATTTAGCTATAAATTCCCTCTATTAATTATGTAAAGCTATAGGCGAATATAATTAACTAAACTATATTATAGCTTAGTTTAGCCTACTTCCTAACGCTTATATACTATAATAGCCTAAGTAAGTAGTAGACTATAGGCCCCTAAACCTTTTAGGCAGTATAGTTTAATAACTTTAACTTTATTCTAGGCTACCCTTAGTTAGCTATAGCTAACCCTAAGGTCTAGTATAGTACTAGCACCTTTAAGTAGTAGCCCTAGAAAGCTAGCAAGGAGCGCATTAAGATCTAAGATCTAGTGTTACTTCTTAAGGAACTAGGACCTAGAGAAAAGGCGTATACGCTCTACCCTTAAAACTTTATAGCCTAAAGCCTTTTAAGGGAGAAAGCTACTTTTATTAGGGGTAGGAAAATAGTAGAGATGCTATAGCACCTTACTAATACTTTCCTAGCTACGGCCGCCCCTAGTAGTAATATCTAATAGAACGCTAAGTACTAGCGCCTGCGTAGACTTCTCTAGCTAAAAGAATAGATAGCTAAAATACTTAAATATATAACTAAATATGTTAAGAACTACCTAGAGCTTAGAAACCTTCTATAGATTACTATAGCAAGGGTCTCCTATTCTATATATAATAGTTATCTAAACTATGCTAAAATTTATCTAGGCAAGAACTATAGCAGCCCTAAAAGGGCTCTGCTTAAGTCCTAGAATAAGGCTAGTAAGAACTAACTTTCTACAGAAGAATAAGCTCTTATTCTAGAATACCTCTAGAATTAGCTTTACGTTTTTAATGTTAAAGGGGCCGCGCGTATTCTGTAGAATTTAGAGTATAACTACGCTATTAACCTAATAGAAGGAAAGAACTCGCCTAACCTGCCTATTTATAACCTCTCTAATCGTAAGCTAGATATCCTCTAGGACTACCTTAACTCTACGCTAAAGAAGAGATAGATTAGGCATAGTAAATCTCTCGCTAGTACTCTAATTCTCTTTATTCTAAAGGCGGATAGTATAATGCGCCTCTATATTAATTACTATAAATTAAATAAGGTTATAATTAAAAATCGTTACCTAATCCCGTTATTTAGTAAAATGCTTAACTAGCTTTTAAAGGCTAAGGTCTTTAGTAAATTTAATCTCCGCGATGCCTATTATAGGCTGCAGATTAAGAAGGGGAATAAGTAGAAGACAGCATTTAAAACCTATTATAGATACTTTAAATACCTAGTTATGCTATTTAGCTTAACTAATGCCCCTGCAACCTTCTAGTTATACATCTATAGAGCCCTTAGCGGCCTGCTAAATCGTACGTGCGTTATCTACTTAGATAACATTCTTATCTTCTCTAAAGATAAGGATAATTATAAGCGTTACGTTTAGGAAGTTCTATAATAGCTTTATAAATAGGGGTTATACGCTAAAGCCTCTAAATACAGTTTCTTTATAAAATTAGTAGAGTTTCTTAGCTTTATTATTACTCTATAAGGCGTTGTAATAGACCTAGTACGGGTTTAAACTATTAAGGAATAGCTAGAGCCTAAGAGCTACTAGGATATTTAAAGCTTTATAGGCTTTGCTAACTTCTATTAATAATTTATCTATAATTATTTAGAGGTCGTTTAACCCCTACTAGAGTATATAGTAGCCGCCTAAGTCCCGCTAGAGAGCTAAGTAAGTCTTAGGCCTAAGGGTAAGAAGGCTTAGCCGCAGAAGACTAAAAAGGGTCTAACTAAGTAGTATAAGGAATAGTCCTAGCTAGACCCCGCGCGAGATTTGTTTCTAAGGCTGCGTAAGCTATTTACTTAGGCTTCTATCCTTTAACACTTTAACCTAACTAAACTAATTATAGTTATTATAGACGCTTTAGAATTTGCTATAGCTGTAATACTAATACAGCCTATAACTAGCAGAGACCTAACAGCCTAGTACTAGAAACTAGTAGCGTACTAGAGCTAAAAGTTTACTAGCCTATTAATTTGTTAGTATACTTATAATAAAGAGCTAAGTACTATAGTTAAATGCTTTAAGATGTAGTAGCACTACCTTAAGTATACCCTAAGCATAATCTAGGTACTTACTAACTATAATAACCTTAAGTATTTTATAACTACTAAGGAGCTTAACCCTAAGCAAGCACGCTAGGCGGAAGAGTTAGCTTAGTTTAATTTTAAAATTAAATATAAGCTAGGCTCTGTAAACTCTGCAGATGCCCTTATTAGAACGTTAGTGCACTAGTCGCGTTTAATCGCTGATAAGATAGGATTACAGATTAATAGCTGCCTAGCGAGGTTGGCGGTTCTTCGCCGCCGGCCGCCGGGCAGCGCCGACGCTTAGTAATTAAGGGGCATATATATATGCCCTGTCTATAGCTATAGCTATAAGAATTAGAATTTAATTATTACCTATATAAGCTTATCTGCTAGATATTAATTAGTACATATAAGCCTAGGGCGATAGCTAGCTATATAGATCCTATTACTTAGTAGCTCTAATAGCTGTAGTTTATTAAGCCTGCTAACTCTCTCTAACTACCTAAACTAGTTCTACTAACACTAATTAGTAGTTAACTTTAGTTACTTACTATTCCCTTAATTAGAGTGTACACCTACAGATTAGAACTAGTTAATAGGCTTAATTAAACCTACTATTATCTCGCAACCCGTATACGTTGCTGTAGAGGCTACCTATTAATTAGCTCTGCTAAAAAAGCTTGTAAGAGTAAAGTAAAGCCCTAGCTAGGATAGTAAAGACCTATACCTCTAAACCCTCTATTATCTTATTAAGCCTTATACTTAGAAATTATACGGAGATTAGTAGTACTACTCTATACCCTACTTCTATTAGTAGCTACAACCTACTAACACTGTTAACCCCTATTAATACTAATTAATTTAATCTAATAATATAGGGCACTACTACAGCCCTCTATTTATTCCTTAATAAGCTAAACTTATTACTTCTTATTAAAATAAACCCTAATTTAAACCCTATTAAATTAATCCCTATAGCTAGCAATAACTACACGCTCTTCTCTCCCCTACCGCTACCTATTAAGGCATAGGTAGAGAAAAAACCTAATCTAACAACTGCTATAAGGAAGGACGTATAGCTATACCTCTAATAAAGAATAGATATATACGTGTTCTATTAAGATATATAGGAGCTTAAGGTAATAGATATTATTAAGTAATTTACTAATAACTTTAGACACTAGACTATAAAAGACTTTAGGAAAGCTAAAAAGAGAACCTTTACTAAGCTATAAGGGGCGCTCTGCTAAATGGGCATCTACGTTAAATAAGAGGAGAGATTCCCTATAGTAAAGGCCTTATATAAGGCCGCACAGGGCAGAGCCGGCCTATAGCTAGAAGATAACTTAGGTTGCTCTCCGTCCTAACAGGCCAGCTAGCATACTTAAGAGCCTAATTAACCTCTCCCTTACTAGCTAACTTAACTAGTAGAGGACCCCCTTCTATAGAGGGCTCCCCTAAGGGCTATATTAACGCTGTTAGATAATATAAGCTAATAAACCTTACGCGTACCTTTATAGGAACCCCTAGCTACTAGTAGATAGTTTCTTACTTCTAAATCCCTAGTTATTATCTAACTATCTTCTAACTCTAAACGCTGTAACTAATATTATACACTGTAACTAGATACTACTATTATACATATAACTTAGGTGTTAACGTAGGACCTAATATAGGAAGCAGGTAGAGTGCTAGGAGCTAAATAGGCTAACTACGCTAAATAGGTAGCAGCTATCGCGAAGCTATATATAGAGGTATCTAATAAGTACTCTAGTAACGCGCGCGATAGCTTTAACTATAAGTTTTACACTTTTATTTACTGCGCTAGGATTAGCAGCCTACCTAAAGATAGCCTTACTATCGCCTTTCCTATTATACTAATAGGAGCTGTATTAACGTTCTATAACTAGTCTATATAGAGTAACAACACCCTTAGTAATATTATTAAAAAGTTTAAATCTAGATTTAAAACAGAGGAGCGGGTACGCCTTATTAATTTAAAATAGTATACCCTATTAATATATTAAATAATTGCGAAGAACCTAGGTAAATTAATAATTAACTGCGTTAATATCCTTATAGATAAATTATTAACCCTCTAGAACTACCTACCTAAGGAGTTCTAGCAGCTATACTTTCTAAGGAATTAGATACTCTAGGCCTATAGTAGTATGCCTATGTTTAAAATAGCTATAGTAAAACTAGCAGAAATGCTATTAGGCGTTATTAGCGACCTCTAAACTGCTATATATATTAAGACGGCTACTAACCTAGCAGAAGCTAATAGTTTCTACTACCTAGAGAACTATAGTAATATAGATACGTACTATACTAATTACTACTACTATAGCTAACCTGCAGGCACTTAGTATTAAGGATATAGTAACTAGCTAAGGCGTAGCTACCTAAACTAGCTACCGCCCTAGCGCTCCTAGAATTAATACTAGGTATGCAGTAAACAGGACTACCGCTTATATAATTATACGAAATTTAAATAAATAAAGGCATGGAGGACCTATAAGTAACGTTATAATTAACTAAGTAAAAGATACTAATAACTAGGCAAGAAATATAGGTAGGCCGCTCGCTTTATAGCAGAAATCTATAAAGATATTCCTGCTAATAATATCCTTACGGATAATAAATATAACTTACCTGCTAGATACGTTATAAATACTAATACTAGTGTAGATATTAATACCCTAGATAATACCCTGCTAGAGATAATAAGTTATAACGTATTCGTTGCCCTAACCCCCCTAGACAACACGGCGGCTAGCTATCTTATTATAATACTCTTAGACCGCGCGACAGCTTATAGACTTACCTATTAGAGCGACTAATTATACCCTACTATATATAGTCTTAAAGCTACTAAGCCTAGCTAATATAGGCAGGGCAGCAGCTTTATAGGCATATTAATTAATACTAGGGCTACATAGTACAGCATAGCTAGCATCTATTAGCTAGAGGCCTATTACTATAAATTTAACTAGCCTATTAATTAGACGCTTAATTAATCTTAGGTAGGTGCTATTAGAGCATATTTTAGGATTAGTAGTAGCACCTTAATTAGATTAGTAAGCGTACAGACCCCTATTAGCTACGTTAAATTTTATATTATTAAGGTATCTACGCCCTTTTTACTCTTTATAGCAGATATAAATTAGCTTCTTATCTATTTTAATAACCTAACTAACACTCTTATATAGGAGGCAGTTAGCTACCTAGTAATACGCTAGTTTAGACACCTATTCTTAGTATAAGGACCTGCTATTACGTTCTACCTAACTATAACTAAGCTCTATTACCTATACTATTAATTTAGCTACCCCTTTAGCAACTAATTAATCTAGATACTTAAAAGGGCGGGTATAAATAACCCTAAAAATTACTAGCTACTATAGCGTATTAAGCACTTCTGCTGTTACTATTAACGTTATAGTTTAGCACCTAGCTAGTTTAGGTTTATAATATAGAATACTAACGCCTATTTTAACTATATAATTCTAGTTAATATTGCTTATATTAACAGTAGCCTAATACTGTACGTAATTAACAAGGCTATAAGATTCTAGGCAGCTTAATTTCTCTTATTAATATTAGTAGAGAGCGTATAGGAGGCCCTTTAAGCGTGCTAGATTAACTTATACTTTAGCCCTCTAGAATTCTATGTATATAACGCAGGCACTAACTTTTAGGTAGTAGTATTCTAGGACTACTACTAGGCCCTAGGCATTACTACTAAGTATATACTAGTAGAAGTACTATAGTTAATTAGCTAGCTTAAGAGATACTACGGCCCCTTATAACGCGTATATAAGATTATTTAAGATAACTATAAGGATCTAGGCGTTATAGTATATAGGGCAAGTATATTATAAATAGTAATTAAGGCTGTTAATAATACTGCTAGCCCTAACAGCCTTATGCCTACTCTACTTATATTTAGTACCTACTCTTAACTTACCTAGGATTCTCTCTTACCTATAATACTTAAGCGCGCTAAATTAATTAGGAAAGCTATAGCTAAAGTAGCTAAATTAAAGGCCTAGAGATAGGTGTAAGACGCCCTAGCCTAGCGCAATAGACCCTAGATAGATGCGGTATATAGCGTACTAATAGGTAATAAAGTACTTATCTAGCGCACGCATAAGTAAGAGTAGTAAGAACCCTTTTAATTACTTACTATTACTAATAAGAACTATATAATTAAGATGCCTAGCAGACCTATAACCTTCTAGTTAATATTAGTAAAACTATATTATAAGGACGAGGATAATTATAGTAAATTATTTTATACTCTAACTTCTTAGCTAACTCCTGCACTAGCTCTATTAAACTAACTACGTTAATTAATAAAGGTCCTAATACCTATAAGAAAGACTAGAGAAGTTACTAGCTACTTAACGCAGCTAGCATTAGTAGAAGAGGTTACCTAGGGCTTATTTAGAGATACTTAGGATAAGAAAATTACTAGCCTTATTAAAGGCGGCGTGTTTAACGTTATCAACTAGGCCCTACTAGGCACGAAGATATTTAAGTCTTAATTTATTAATAAGTAGAAAGTATAAGGTACTAAGAATACCTACGCGAAATTAAGATAGGTAGTACAGGCGTATAATAATTCTAATAAGAAGTTAATACTAACCTAGGTACTAATAGTGCAGCAGGTTAGTTATTAACTACTACTCTACATCGTAGCTATCCTCTAGCTAATAATATCCTCTTATAATATCTCTTAGGCATATACGCAGTTACTTACTAAGGTTGCTAGAGATATATACATATATCCTCCGCTAGAGCTTCGACTGCCAGCCGGGCAGCTGCTTAAGGTTGTCTAGCCACTATACAGACTGCCAGAGGCAGGCACCCATTAGGTAAACACCTACCTAGCCTACTATCGCGACTAGTTAAGAATGCGCCACTTAACGTTTAACTTATACCTACTAGGCTAAACTACGAAGGGTATTAAGTATATTACTATCTAGGTAGATAATATATTAATTACGGCTAATAATATCTTTCTAGCTAATAAGAAAGCTAAGTTAAAGAAGGCTAGATTCCCTACTAAACCTCTTAAGCGCCTTACTACTAGTACGCTAATATAATTTAATAGAATTAATATTAGTACCTCTACTAGTAAATTAGCTACCTACACTATTACCTAATAGCTATAGATAGTACGCCTACAGCTTATCTAGCTAGAAAAAGAGATTTTACTAACTAAATTACTACTCTCTAATAAGCTGTTAAAGTAATACGTAGCCTAGCAGGCTAGAGGGGCATATATTACTGCATTATGCTAGTCTAAGCAGGCATTTAACTTCGCTTATATAGCTTAATACCTAAACCTAATAAATATACAGCTTAAGAAGCTAAATACTGCATTAGACTAGCAAATTAACAATAATATAAGAGGCTTAAGGTATATTAAGCTTAATATAAGGTCTCTGCGCCTAATTATATTTACTAATTCCTTATTTACTAATAACGAGGACCTTAGTAGTTAGATTAGATATATAGTAGTAATAGCAGATAATGCAGGTAGTCTTAATCTAATTAATTAGAAATTAATTAAGAGTAGAAGGGTAACCTAGAGTGTACTAGCAGCTAAGCTATACGCTATAACTCTAGGATTTAATATTAGTATATTAATTAAATCTACCCTTAATAATCTCCTGCCCTCTACCTAAGCTAAGCTAATTCCTCTTATCCTAGCTACTAATTTACAGTCCTTATATAACTACTTAATAAAGCTAGAAACTATAAAGAAGAAGCGTCTTATAGTTAACATTATAAGCCTATAGGAGGGCTATTAACGCAGGGTTATTATAGAGATATAGTAAATTAATAGTAATAATAACCCTGCTAACGCTATAATAAAGGCTATACTAAATAGTACCCTAAAAAACCTTATTAATAGTAATTAACTAAGCATTAACCTAATTTAATAGGTTACACGTAAAGGAAAGGATAAAGAATTTAGCGTCTTACGCGCCTAAGGCTATATAGCTATTTTCTTTAGTTTTTGCTAAGTGTTAGAACGTTAGTACACTAGTCGCGTTTAATTGCTAATAAGATAGGATTACAGATTAATAGCTGCCTAGCGAGGTTAGCGGTTCTTCGCCACTAGCCGCCAGGCAGCGCCAACGCTTAGTAATTAAGGGGCATATATATATGCCCCGTCTATAGCTATAGCTATAAGAATTAGAATTTAATTATTACCTACACGAGCTTATCTGCTAGATATTAATTAGTACACATAAGCCTAGGGCGATAGCCAGCCATACGGATCCTGTCGCTTAGCAGCTCTAATAGCTGCGGTCCATTAAGCCTGCTAACTCTCCCTAACTACCTGAACCGGTTCTACCGACAGCCCTATTATAGAAACCTAATTACGCTAAGGGCTTTTAAGCTAGGGAGGCAAAAGAGCTTTATAATATTATACTTCTTACTCTCTAAAATAAGCTCTAGGTGTAGGCCTTCTAGAAGTTTATAGCTACTAGTGCTAGCAGTTAGATAGCACGCGGCGTACGCGCTATAACTAACGCTAATATAAGATTCTCTAGTATAGCGCTAGTCCTTAGTAATACGTTGCTACTATTAGCTTCTTTAATGTCTATAAAGGAATTTAATCCTAGAGCGCGAGCATATGCTAATAAGAACTTAGAACTATATTAGTACCTTAACCTTAAGACATGTGCCTTACACCTATCCGTACGTGTAGCTATACGCGATAAGAGAGCCTTTACTTTAAATCTGTCTAAAGCCCTTCTTAATTGCCTCCGCAAGGTGTAGGAACGCGATATAGCCTATTATAAGCACTTATAGCTAGTAACTAGGAATAATAAAACTTCTAGGAGTTACCCTTAATAAACTTAAGATCCTTAAGGCGTCCTACGTAGGGGTAGGAAAGTATAGATTCCTAATAATAAAGCCTTCTGCGAAAATATCCTCTCTAAGAATTATAATAATCCCTTAGAAGGGTATTATAGCGTTAATAAGATAATATCTATCCTCTAGTAAAAGTACTACTAGGTTAGCCTAGCTAAAGACGTTAAAAGCTATATTAAGAGCTGCGTCTCCTATTAGATTAATAAGACCTAGCGGTATAAGCTATAGGGTATATTAAAATTAATTTTACTACCTACTAAACTCTAGAGAGATTTCTCTCTAGATTTTATTATAGACCTGCTAGTGTTAACTAACCTAGTAGAAATCTAATATAACGCGATTCTAGTTCTTATTAACTACTTTATAAAGTATGTCTAGTACCTCTCTATAACTAAGAAAATTACTACACAGTCTCTAGCAAACCTTCTATATATAGAAGTGTTCCTTAAGACTAGTCCCTTTAATAGTCTATTAATAGACTAGGGCACGGTCTTTACTAGTAAGTTCTAGAGCGACGTCTATTTTTACCTTAAGATTAAGAGGCGAATAAGCACTACGTTCTATCCTTAAACAGATAGCTAGACTAAGCGGTAAAACTAGAAGTTAAAAACGTTCCTCTATATATATTATAACTAGAAGTAGAATAATTAGTCCTTATTACTACCTCTTATAGAATACGCTTATAACTCTAAACTATACTCTACTTATAGGCAATTACCTATTAAAGTTACCTATAGGGTTAAGATCTAAGGCTTTAATAGCGTTCTAGATAACTACTAGTTATAACTACCTTTAGAACTCTAAGATAAACCTGCTGTAAGCCTAAATATACGCTAGTAAATAGCTATATATCTTTAAAAACAGTCTAAGAACTAGTCTAACGTTAGAGACGTACTAACTTATGCTTAGCGTTACTAATAGGCGTAGTATAATTTTAAGCGTACTAATATATACTTTAGTATTAGTAAGTAAGTCCTGCTTAAAGTAACTAATATTAAGATAAAGCGCCTAAGTAAGAAGCTAGACGCTAAGTACTTAGGACTATTCCCTATAAAGGAACGCTATAGGAAGCTTACCTACTAGCTTAACCTACCTCTAGGCATATTCTAGCTATATCCTATATTCTATGTTTCCTTATTAGAGAAATAGACACCTCCCTAGAAGGGTAGCAGTTTTAAACTAGGCCTAGTCTAGAACGTAGAGTTAGCTAAATATAACTACTATAAGGTTAAGATAATTCTCGCCTATAAGGTTACTTATAGTATAATAAAATACCTTATTAAATAGCTAGGGTAGCCTATAGAAGAGGCTACCTAGGAATTTAAGGATAACCTTAATTATTATAATAAGGTTCTTAAGGAGTACTAGAAACACTTAGATAATCGCTTACTACAACCCTCTAAGCGCAACCCCCTTAGAACGCGCTTAGGAAAACGGCGGGGAAGACCTGTAAAGAAATAGCTTAAGCTACTCTTTAAAATCTTAATATAACGTATACTAAAGACCTTAGAATTATAAAACCTACTAATTATGTAATACTACTACTTCTTAAAAAACACAGTTACTAGACAGCCGCAAAGCTTATATTATAAGCTAGGTAGAAAGTAAGTAAGCAAGTTAAATGTTAATTTAAATTATATATATAATAGGGCCTAATCTCTAAGTAACCTTAAGGTACCTAGTAACTAAGAACTACTATTACTACGCTTATAGAGAGTAACTAGCACTATACTGCTACCTCTATAAGAAGCCGTTAGAATCTTACTGCTAAAGTAGTACTACTAGCACTTGCAGTTATTATAACCCTTAGGTTGCGTTATATTATTATTATACAGAGCTGTAAACTATAGCTTAAATACAGAATTAATAATAAAATTAGCAGGCTTAAGAGAGCTAACGCTACCTAAACTATACTAGTAAAAGTTAGTACTAACTATAAAGAGTAAGTAAGCAAACACCTTATATTACTTAAAGTTACGCGTGTATTTAGTAGTATAATGCTACTAAAGCGCCTCTTTACTACTCTAGTAGGCAACCTCCTGCTTATAAGCTACGCGCGTATTAATTACACCCTAGTTTAGCTTAATAGCGTAATTATAAACCCGCTTCTATAGCTACTGCAACAGCGTGCTAACCTAAGAGCTCTTCTTAACTGTATATTTAAGTAGCTAGGTTAAGATATTAAAGCTACAGTAAAATGCAGGCGGAACCTACCTAGAACGTTAGTAAAGAGCTTATAGTATAAAGGGTACCTATAGGCTTATAAACTTCTTTACGCTTAATATAACCTAAATACTTAGAGAACTAGTTAATATAAGCGTAAAACTTACTATTATTATAGCACTTAGTTAGGTAATTAGCTTTCTAAGCCTTATACTAAGCCTTATTTACGAACTGCGGCAGGCACCCTAAGTACTAGTCTTATATAAGAATAGGCTAGGGCTCTAGATAGGCTAGTAACTTATAAATATAAGCTAGGATTAGCTTATTAGAGGTAGCAGGAAGGGATAGTAAAGGCATAATAATAATAGTAGTATTAGAGCTAAGAAGTATATAGAGCTCTTAACTACGTTCTTTATACTTACTATTACTGCTAGGCCTTAACCCTCTCTTACTAACAACATTACGAGCACTCCCTAGAGTCTCTACGCCTTTACTTAGATCTCGTTTATAGTAGGGTTATAGTAGTATAGTATAAAGTAAGAGCTTCTTATACTACTAAGCGTAAACGCGTACTAACTAATGCCGTCTTAATAGTAAGGTCGCAGCGGTAATATACTAGAACCTTACTACTACCTAAGCGGCACACTCTTAAGAGACTCTATAAGGTGCGTTATTATAGTATTTATAAATACTAGATTATAAGGTTATAGAGCAAACTACAGCTCTTAGTTCTAACTAGTAATTAAGGTTAATTAATAATTAACACTTATAAAGTAGACATATACGTATAAGGACATAAAATTAACTTACTTATAAGAAATAACGTTATTTTTAAAACTCTAAACTGCCCTTAGTACTATTAGTAGTTACTAAAGGTAAATAACTTAAGCAGACTAGCGTATAGTAGCCTAAGTTTTAATTTATATAAGCTACGACCCCCCTAGTACGTTCCTAGCACTCTAGTAATATACTTACTAGACTGCTAATTATTACGAGTTTCTCTATAAAGTGTTTTCCCCTACTAATAGAGGGTTTTTTTAGAAGTTTAACACGTATTATAATAATAGAGTTGCTACTTTAGGTTAGTAGGCGTTGCCTAGCTAACATAGCTCTACAGGTCTACTAGACAGTTTACTCCTTTCTATATTATCGCGCTATTAGGATAACGCCGTAAAAAGGGGGGGGCTATTATAACGCCTCTCTGCACTAGAGACCCGCTAGGCATGCCTTGGCCATACCTTAGCATGTGACCGTCTCTATATAGCTTTGCTCCTACGTATCCTTACTCCTTAAGGATTTGTCTGCCTATTAAATCTATACGTTGCTTTACTGCTCGTCCTTCTATTGCTATGTGCTCTTACAACTAAACTATACTTCTAGCCTTCCTAGAGATAGATAATATCTATAGTAGTAAGAACATATTAATATATACGCTTAAGGTTATTAAGGACTATAAGTTTAGTAAAAACGTTAGTTACTTTATACTAGATAATAACTCTTTAAATAATATAGCTACTAAGGACCTATGCTTTAAGCTTAATTTAAATAATTAATAGCTTTCTTATTCTAGCTATATTCTTAACTTAGTTGCGTACGCTACGCCGTACAGTAAGGACTATGAGGTCTTTAAGAAGAAGATTTCTTATATATAGAACTTTAAGAGCAAGGTTACCCTTTAGAGAAAGAGAGGGCTAGTTAGTATATGCTATTTAATTAGCTTATAGGTTAACTAGAGCCTAGGGCAGGTTAAGCGCTTTAATTAGATATAAAAGAGCGTGTAGAGGAATAAAAATTCTTAATCTTAGAGTGCCCTAGTACTATATTTATTAATTTTAGGTAATAATATAACGTAAGTATATTAGAATAATGCCCTAATTTTTTAATTCTCTTAATGCCCTCGCAACCCTACTTAATATTAATATAATTAAGGAAAAAGGCCTAGGTATATACCCTAGCTGCACCTATTCTAGAATTTACAGCTTAAAATTATAACGTTAAGGGGATAGCTTTTACTAGTATTAAGATTTAGAATTTAGAAGAACTTTTAGTGTACGCATTTAGCTAATAAATACTAAAGATAGAATTCTATCTTTAATATAGCTATATAATTTATACGCCTCCATAACGCTATTAAATAGTTTCTAGACTAAGAAGCGCTTTAATACACTAATTTAGTTACTGCTAAAGAGAAGAGACTACTTAATAAGAAACTAGAGGACTTAGTTACCTAGATAATATTTTAGAACTATATAGAAAGTAATAACTAGGCTATCCTTACTAAAATTATAGAGTTACTTAAACCTATTAAAAAGAGCGCTAAAAGGCTTAAAGGAAGACTAGACGAGAGTAGTACTCTAGAAATTATAAAGGTTTACCCCCTAATAGCACTTATATTAGATAATTTTAAAAGGCTAAAAATTTAATATAAGAAGTTTATTACCCCTAATAGAAAGGCACTCTAGGCAGCTATTAAATAGAAATAGAATAAGGCTAATATGTATTATAGTACGCTTAATAACTCTTCTATATATACAGCAGCTATTTTTCTAGATCCGCGGCTTAAATCTAAATACCTAGTAAAGAAGTAGAAAGAGGAGGAAGCTACGCGTTAAATATAGAAAGTTTAAGAGATGTAGAAGAGGGATTACTATAAACTGCCTTTACCTAAGCTAGCTACTATACTCTAGAAGACCTCTAGTAATGCTAAAAAGCGTAAATATAGCTCTATAGCTAAAGCCCTTAATTAGTCCTACAGTTTTCCCCTTCTAAGAAAGGCTATAAATAAGTTTACTATATACATAGCAAGCCTATAAGATACTAATAGGAATCTTATGCCCTTATAGTACTAGAGACAGGTTAACGTACGTATAACGTACTCTATACTTTTCTATATAGCTATTAACGTCTTAGCTATCCTAGCTATAAGCTCTAAACTAGAGAGAATTTTTAGCTAAGCTAGAAATACTCTTACTATCTATTAAAACTACCTCTCTTAGCTATCTATAGAGGCTACCCTTTATTAATTAAGCTAGGGCAACTTAGAGCTTATTTAAATAAGGTTTTATAACTAGAAGCTCTATAGGAGTAGAAATACTAATATAAACACCCTAATTAATACTAGTAAGGGCGATGTTAACAGCAGGCTTCTTTTTTATAAGAATTAGCTAGAGGTGTAGGAGGGTATACAGAATAAATTACAGCACTAAATTAGGTGTAAAATATATACTATAAGGTAGAGTATTAAATTAAGCGTTAAATATATATATACTATAGGGTATAGTATTAAATTATTAGTAATAACTCTCTAAAAACACCTTTACTAACACTAAGCTTAACACTACGCTTAGCCTCTAAGACCTAATATTAGTGTACGTTTAAGCTTTCTACTACGTTTAACCCTTTTCCTATATAAGTTAGTACTACGGGGCGGTTAGTTTTAGTTAGCCCATGGATTGGCCTAGGCCGCCTGGGCTAAATGGATGGGCGGCCTATCTATCTATAAAGTACACTATTCGTAAGCGCAGCGCGATAGCAGACAGCAGCTAACTAAAAACTGCGATAACAGTCTACATCTATCTTCCCTAAACACCCTAAAAGCCAGCATACCTAGCAACAGGGACACCTTTAATCTTTGTTCTAGTTATTAATTTCTTCTGCCTGGATTCTCATCTCGGGAATGAGGTTCTGCAATGGAAATTTACGACGAGCTTAACGAAGAATGTAAGATTTGTAAGACCTTCTATATTAGTCTGTGTCCCTTTATCCCCCTTAGCTAAGGGAAGGTTGAGACTTGGTTGAGAAGAGATGGTGATGAGCGATTTGCAACATTAGTAGCGCGGCACCAGGACCCAAGCGTTCCCTCGGCCAAGTCCTTCTCTCTGTAGACTAAGACAGGTAGTTCACTCAAGTCTATAAACTTAGCCTTGAAACATTAACGTCGCTAGGCAATTCTATGGAGAAATGCACTAAGCTCTCTACTAGAGTCCCTGGTACAAGACCTGGAGACTTAAGAACGATTGATTTAATTTTAGACTGGTTGAACAAACGCTGTAAGGGGCATCATGCATGGAGATTCTTAATAACAAATAAATATATTAAGGAGTCGACCTCCCGGATCCCCGCGGACCGAATCCTGGATATTGAATGCCAGCTAGACGACCTAGTAAGATTAGTTGAGGTTAAGTAGATATAAGGCAGTTACTGTGCGCTTAGCCACTGCTGGGGTCCTCCTTACCTTAGACTAGTATGTGTTACCACACAGAATTAGTAGAAGTACTTCGCTGGAGTTCCCATTTTGGATCTTCCCCGCACTTTTCGTCAGACAATTAATATAGTCAGATATGTCGGCATTTGATACCTCTGAATAGACTCACTATGCATTATTTAAAATTCGGAGGAGTGCTAACGTTAAGAGTCCGCAAAGATAGGGGAGATTTACGAGCGAGCATACTTCACAATAGCACCAAGGGGCTCTTTAACGAAAGCATAGATGCTCGATCCTTCTAAACTATATAAATTCCTGTTTTAAGTTTCAGAAAAGCGACGGGCGACTTGAGAAGTATCTACCTACGGGAATTCCATTCTGCCAAGGCCGATCCTGCAAAAGGCCCTCTTAAACAAAGAGGGTGGGTTTTTTAAGAGGCCCGCCTCCCTCGACGGACCATATTATTTAGTTTATTCTTTCTATTTACTTGTATATCTTCGAATAGTAGGCCGTAGATAGTTTTCTTTTTATTCTAATCTAGGTATGCAGTATTATCTAGTAGTTTAAAGTAAAGAGCTTATCTCTATTACTAATAATAGATTTTAGAATACTATAGTGCTGTAACTTGTTTACAAGCGAGCTGCGCGTATAAGTAAGCCGCGCGCTCTACTAAGTCTCTTAGCGTTTTGCAGCCTGTATATTAATAACGCATTAAAATTCTATTAATATAATAGCTATCCTAAATTAAGTAATATCTATAGAAGCCTTCTTGCATGTACGTAAGTTATGCCTAGGCTCCCTACAGCGCGTGCAGCGCGCTAAAGCCTACTAGCTCGCACCTAACTACGCCTAGCTATATTACGTTTCTCCCTCTAGTTACTACTTAATGGCCTTTTAAGTAATAATACCCTCTCCCTCTGCCTTTAATAGGATGCCTTACTTCTAGATCTACTTCTTTTTACGCTATTTATACGTGTTACGAACTAGAAAGATAGGGCGGTGCCGCACTTAAGAACCTTTATATAGGGTAAAGGCACCTATACGGTAATACCTTCCCCGCGCTAAGGCACTAGAATAGGCGCTATAAGGATTGCATGCAAATACATATCTCGCAGATCTTATTACTCTTAAACATTGCGCTACGCTAAGCGTAGCGAGACCCCTAAGACCTACGAGACTTACGAGACTTATAAAGTATATAGGAAACTAGAAACTAAATAGTTTCTAGTATTTAACTTATTAATTTAACTATCTTATAACTATAATACTAACTATTCTATTACTTACTTATATAACTAATAACCTCTACTCCCCTTTATTACTTCTATCTAAGAACTAACTTACCCTTACAGGATTAGCTACCTTATAGGAACGTAATAATACGTTATAGCTGCCTTATTTGCCCTTTATAGAGTAGCTATCTTATTACTTATAAGCACTATTAAATGCACTATTCTCTTAGCCTCTCTTATAAGCTAATTAAGCGACTAGATAACTAATATAAGAGAGGACCCTTAATGCCTTTAAATCTGCCTATAAACTAGAGTTAACTAAGCGCCTAGCTTACACACGTTACTTAGTGTTATAGACTTCTATAGGGCCTCTAGTAGGGCTACTAAGAACAGCGTATAAAGCTTTATATTAAGCTTTAATATTACTGCCTCTAGATTATACAGGACTAGCCTAGCGCCTTAAAAGCTTACGTAGATATTCTTTATTATAATTAACTAGTATAGGCGGCGTAAAAGGCTAGTAGAAACTTAAGCTTAGTAATATAGTTAATATAGTAGCGTATTAGACTCTTAATCTAGCGCCTGTACACCTGCTTTAATAGTAAGAAATAGCTAACGTTAAGCAGCTATAGAAGGTGTAATAAATATAGCAGTATATAGAGAGTATAAATCTTATTCTTCTTATAGATCTTCTAGAATTTAAGTAGGTTATTACTCTTATAGCTGTTAAGTCTTAGTAGCTAACGCGCGTCTACTCTACGCTCTACTATTTACTTAATAAAATATTATAGCTAGGTAATACTAAGCTTATTTATAGTCTAGCTATTATTACTAAGACTAATAGCCTAGTTAACTAGTATATTATTACTCTTATATTAGGCAGAGAGATAGTACTAGCTAGTAAAAAAAATAAAGAGTAGAATTATCTATCTAGCAGCGTTAATTCTATAAATTACTATTATCTACTTATAATTACCTAGCTAAATTACTTTTAGCTAGGTACGCCTCTCTAAGCTAGTAATAACTAGCTAGAAGAATATTTAATCTATTAGAATGCTAGTCTTATTAAAGTTAAAGATGTCCTTATTGTAGATACTATAGAGAGCCTTTATATATACTACTAGCTTAAACTAGGCCTATATAGCTATTAGATTTTATAGAGGGCTTGCTATTAATTATAAAGTTAATTAAGTCGCGTTATAAGGCTATCTATTTGCTTAATAAAGTTTCTAGGCTACTACTAGCTAACGTAGCCTACGCTGCGCTTAGTAAGTAGCTTATTTACTATATCTTATATAGCATCTAGAGTAGGTGCAAAGCCTTATAAATCTAGGTTAAGTATATACGTAATAACTACCTCCTCTTTAAGCTTAGTAAACTTCTTTAATTTAGGCTTAGAGTTACGTTACGCAGCGATTCTGCGCGCTAGCTGTAAAGTGTTATTTTAGAGACGTAAAATATTTCTATAGCGCGTTTTATACTTTATATTTAAATAGAATTAATAGCTAAAAGAGCTAGGTAGATATTTACTTTTATATAGCGTAATTAAATAGATAATAGTTAAGCTATTATAGTTTATATAAGCCGCGTTATAGAAAGTTAGTAGAGCGCGCGACTTACTTATACAAGCGGCTCGCTTATAAATACGTTATAAGTTAGTTTAGAATTATATATTCTAGTTATACTATATTATAGTTATTTTTAAAGAAAATTATTTTAATATATTTTATAAATCTATTAACTATTATTAATAGAGTATTATACTCTAATTTAGTAGTAAGGTCTATTAACTTAGATAATTCTATTATAAAGTTTATAGAGATTTTAGCCTAGAGTTCTTCTAGTACGCCTATAGGTTACATTTCTCTATATAGTACGTAGGTACTATGTTTATTCTTATAGCAGCCTATATATTATAGACTAGCCTTAGAGTAGAACTTTAATAAGCGTTAATAATAATATATAAACTTATATGAAAAGAGAGGCTAAATTAAAGATATTACCTCTATCTATATAAGCGAGCTTACCTCTATTCTATTAAAGTATAGATAAAGCCTAGGCTTATAACATACCCTCTTTGCTATTTACCCTCTACATTTTTTTTAATGCTATAAGGGTGGTATATATAAGATACTAGAGCATGATGAGGGAGATGAAATGAACCCGGGTGGTGTGCCGCGTGTGTGGATCAAGCGAGAAGATGGAGACGAAGAAGAGACTAGCACTCGATTGAAGATGGAGCAAGATTAGACAGGCGAGACATTGGCAAGTCGCAGAGCCGAGACGAAATCGCGGTTCAACGCGAGGATGACGTGGCTATGACGGGCGGCCCGGAAAAAACAAGGTGCCAATCGAAAAATATGATAAAGGTACAAGTCCTACGCGGCAAGCAAGAGTGGCTGAGGGTTGAGCAGAAGCAGATTAATGCCATGATGGGTGGCCTAAATTCTGAAATGGCGAAGATGGTGGCAAGAAGCCAATGAAGAAAATGGAGCTGGAAGGGCGAGACCTGCTACGGACAGATGTTCTTTGGAGAGCGGCAGTGGAAAGCCTAGTGGAAGAGGACACCCTGAGGACGATGGCAGATCGTGAATCTGGCGTGCGAGAAGATGAGAAGGAGAGAGTTGAATCTGATGAAGAGTCTAACGTCCCTCACTGCTTAGCGAGAAACACTGTGTGCCGAGAAAAGTGAGGGGTACTTCGACTTTCAGCAATAGGAGAGGCAATGCGCACAACGAATATTGCTATATTTTGGTAGAAATAATGCTCTATAGCTAATTCTTGATGTCTGTAATCTACTCCTCTAAAAAAATTCCGTTTGCGTTGTTGTCTTCAAGCCTGCTTTGTACAACGCCTCCCTTTCTAGTGTAACGAACTCCCTTCCCTACAGTGCTAAGCTTACGTCCTTGTTGCTCTAAATTTTCATAGAATAACCTTGTATAAGACGTAGAACCTCTCTTATGGTTTAGCAAGTCGTTACTAACCCTATGCGCGATGTAGGGCGCAATTTCATGCAGCAACACCCTGTTGATTGGTACTTCTAGCGGGAGCGAGCGACTAATCCGGCCTAATGAGAGTTGACCCCGCATCTTACCTCATGCACCCGCTTGTATCGTATTGTGAGGAATTTGTGGCTGTGCGAGCATTGAAGCCACCCGGAATAATACTAAATCCGGCCTAGAATTCGGAGCAGTGGTGAGAACAAAATGGCTCGGCGCTTAGAGACGTGGTGATTGATCACATGATTAGACTTGCTAAGCGAACCCTAGTCTACATTAGAAGTGGCAATATCTAAGGTCTATCTCAACCTCTTCCTCCTCCACACCAACACAACTTCAACGCCCCCCAGACAAGGTCTGTGCTGGTGCGGGTCGGCCGTCCTCCCTGCTAGCGGTGGCAACCAATAGAGAGCTTTCGGGTTTGCCACTCCAGCTATGTGCGTCTAGCCCTCTTGGTCGCCCCCTCAACAGGGTCCGCCACCGCGACAAATGAAACTATACCAAGTAGGAGAGAAAATCTAAAGTGCCATGCCCTCCTCTAGGAATAGTAAGAAATGTGTGTGCCTGATAATTCTCCGCCGTGTCGCGACATACACGTCCGTCTATCTCATAATCTACATAGCAGTCGCCGCAGAGGTCGATATCCATGCACGCCTTGCACACAAACCGCTGTATGCCAGCACGGAGCCGTCTGCTGCAGCCGTCGCACACGGTTCCGCCCAGCTCTAGTTTTGACTCGGCGAGACGAAATTGGTGCTGGAATGCAATAACTGCCTCGTCGTCCTTTCTGGTCTAGATCAACATTCGGCTAAGAAGACTGAGAAAGGAAGGCCAAACTATGCCAAACTTCTCGTAAAGGCTAATGAGGGCAGCAATCATATCTCTGGCCTGTATGTCATCGTTGGGATCAATCGGTTTACTACGTCGCTGTGCGCTCTGGTCTTGTCGCAGAGCCATGCAACGGTGGAGATAGACCTTATACAGGCCGCTGATAACATCTATCAGGGCTGTGTTCTCAAGGCCTGGAGCCGTCTTATGTCCTCGTAGCTCCCGTCTAAATACCTCTTCAGCATCAGCCCATTTACCGCGGCGAAGGTAAAGCTGCCCTAGGCTGGAAACAAGGCTACAATAGATCGGGTTCTCTAATCCGAAGTCGTCCTTAGAGTACTCTAGTCCTCGATGATACATCTGCTCTGCTTTATCAAGCTAGTCTTGACGTTAATAGATATTAGCTATAAGCTTCGTGAGAAGAATAGTAGACGCATGCTGGGAACCAAAGGTCTGCTTAAAATCAAACAACGTATGCTAGGATAACTCCTCTTCGCCGTTTTAGGGAGTTTAAGGGAACAATTCCGCAAATCGTCCAAGCAAGCGTCGTGTGAGATTACCGCAGACAACCTTTGAGTGTGGGTGGTGATTGCCAAGGAGCAGAGTTATCTTCCTATATGCGTTTTTTAGCATCGCAATTGATTCGTCCAGCTTGCCTTAGTCGCCCAGCGTCCCAGCGAGGTTGTTCATTGCCGAGATGGTGGAAGGATGTTCCTCACCAAGAATCCGCTTCCTCTTCTCCACCACCTCCTCCTT